>BOPN01002238.1:126118-128618 GCA_017312705.2 Penaeus japonicus
TTTTATCATTATCGTTATCACTATCATTGTCATTTTCGTTATCATTATCGTTATCATTATCGCTATTATTATCATTATTGTTACTATTATCACTATCATTGTCATTTTCGTTATCATTATCGTTATCATTATCGCTATTATTATCATTATTGTTACTATTATCATTATCATTATCATTATCATCCCTCCATTAACATCATCGCCATCATCTTTCCACACGTCATCACACAGCATTACTCCCTTGAACGCGGTTCCTTTCACACCCTCGCATGAAATCAAGAGTACTGAAGCCTTTCCTCTTTCTTCTTCTTCGTCTTATTATTATTCTCTTCTTCTTCTTTTTCTTCATCTTCTTTTTTTCTTATTATTACTAGCATTTTCTTCTTTTCTCTCTTTTTCTTCACCTTCTTTTTCATCTTCTTCTTCTCATTTTTTTCTTCCTTCTCCTTCTTCATCTTCTTCTTCTTTTCCTTCTTCTTCTTCTTCTCCTTCTCCTTTTGCAACAGAGCCGCCAATTTTTCATCCTTGATTGCCGTGGCGTACGAGGGTTTAGGGAGAGATTCGCGGGTATGGTCGGCGCTTCCATCTGGTTGAACAGCTTCTTGAAGTGGCTGTCGTGACTCCCGTCGTAATTTTTTTTCGAGTTTTTTTGTTTTTTTTTTTGTGTGTGTATGTATTTTTCTTCGTCTTTTTTTTTTTTTGGTGTCGTTGTTTTAAGAGAAGTCCGATTTAAAATAATAATAATGATAATGATAAAAAAGAATAAAAAGAATAAGATGTTTGTTTGTTTCAGCTGTTTGTTGTTGAAAAAATGTTTGTTTGTCTGTGGTTTCGGTTTCAGTCGTTGAAGAAGAACTTAAAGATGACTTAAAGTAATAAAAAAACACATTGATTGATGCTTGCTAGTTTCAGTATTACGTAAAGAAGTTTGAGGATATTGATAATCAGTCATAATTCATTGATTGTTAATTTCATTTGTTTTCTATCTTCCAGGTTGGTCTCGGAGAATATCGGCTTCTCACACAAAACCCATTAAGCCACACTCTCATCCTCACCATCATCACCATCCTGCCATCACCATCATCACCATCACGACCTGCACCATCAACCCGCCAGCCACTTGAGTCATCACTAACAGTCCCTGCTTGTAAGCTGTTCCAGGTAAGCGGCATTTTGTCTCCATTGTACGGTTAATTTCCATTTTGGTTCTATGGGAAGGGGGTATGGGTAGGGGAGGGAAAGGGGGAGGGGAAAGGGGAGAAGGGGGAGGGACAGGGGGAGAAGGGGGAGGTATGGGTTGAGGGCAGAGGAAAAGGGGGAGGTATGGGATAGGGGTTAAAGTGAGACACGAATAAGGGTAAGTGGGGAGTGTGAGGGGATAGCTATGGGTAGTAAGGGCCAAAGGGGAAGTTTGAGAAAGTAGGTATGAGGGGGTGGAGGGAGTATAGAATATGCATAGAGTTCTGTGCCATAGGGAGTGGAGGAAAGTAGATATAAAAGGTTATGAATAACACTATGGTCTAAGGGGGAGGGGGGGGAGGATGGGTGAGTGAATGACTAGAAAGACTATAGAGAGTAGGGCAGAAAAAGGAAGAGGAAGAAAGGGGAGGAGGAGGAAAGGGGAAGGGGAGGAAAGGGGGAAAGAGAGAAACACGCCATGCTATCAATCATTCACTGATGGACGAACGTAAGACAGAATCGATGTACATGAGTCGAAGAGAAAAGCTGGAATAGATGGAAGTTTTTTTGTTTTGTTTTTTTATTCTGCACACGCACGATTTACTTTATTTTTTCACTATCGGTGTAGTTTATTTTTCTCCCTATTTTTTATTTTTTTTCTACTTTCTTTCGACGTTTTTTTAAGTTCTATAAGGAATGTATGTCTTTTTCATTTATCAAAGATAATGAATGTCATATGCACTACAACCACATTTATTTAATTACATCTAATTTCATTTCATTTCATGGGAAAAAACAGCTGCGTCTGAATTTAGCTAACTAATTCACACACAACTAAGGCAAACGACACCAACACTCTGTATTGATTGCGTTTGGCAGCCAATTCCGTCGCGTATCCACCCAGAACTGGTTTCAGTTACCTCATGCTGGTAAGATATTTGGATGTCTTCCTAACGAGGGCTTCCTTACGAGGCGCTGATTTTTTTTTTCTTTTTCTCAAAAAAAATAAGTAATTGATATATATTCCATTCTTTGACTTAGCTCCCTCCTGTTTCGCGAATTCCAAACGTAACATTAGTTTCTGCAAAACCGCAATAAATCGCCATCGACGTGCATACAGCCTGCATTTCCGAGAACAGGAAGAAGAAGAAGAAGATCACTTAAATTCGGCAGCGACGGAACCGACCTCTCATCCTTCTTGACGAATATTGCAATGATATCGCAGGTCAGAGTTGCCGAACGCCGAAAGAGGAGGCGGAAAGCACTTCGCCCTTTGAGACATGCAGCAAGAATGCGTTACTTTCAACACCCTCTTTTGTGA
>BOPN01002238.1:133618-138618 GCA_017312705.2 Penaeus japonicus
CATTATCACTTTCATTATCATTATTATTATCATCATCATCATCATCATCATCTCATGATCACCGTTATCTTCATCATCATCATCATCACCATCATTCTTTGTATTATGTGTGTATCATCATCATCACCTTCACCATCATCAACATCATCATCATCATCACTACCATTACCGCCATCACCATCATCATCACCGTTATCATCATCATTATCATCATCATCACCACCATCATCAGTATCACTAAAACTACTCAGCTACTCCTTTTAAGTCTTATAGATATAAGAGATACATTGTTTTAAAGCCATTTTTTAAAATAAGAATAGTGTAAGCTTTTCTCTCGGGTAATCGCTCCTAATACATAAATATTTTTTTTGTATTAATTTTGTATAATTTTCATGATATACCGTAAAGTTTGTAAAGAGTGTTCGTTTGGTTACTAGTGTGTACGATATACCTATTGCTTTATTGGCCAGTATATCAAACATGTATCATCAGTCAGTGTGTGTTGTGGTTTGGCACTGTTTATCATTAACATCAGCAACACTAGTTCAAAATAGTATTCAGCTAACAAATATGTCAGCATGATTTACCACACTCGTGACACCTTCAGCATGCCATGAAAATCCATTTCTTATCTTCCAAACATACCTGTGTGATAGTCCCTCCACACCCACACCCTCCACCCAAAATAATATCAAATATAAATAATATATGAATAACAATAAGAAAAAAATAGTGACATTAAACGAGAAATAACGTAAAAAAAACACCCCTTCCAACCTCTCCCATGCTCTACCTTCTGTCGTGAAAAGGAAAAGCTACAACGAAGTGTATTGATCGTTGTAGAGAGACCACGTGGACCATATAACCTCACGCGCTCACTCCGATTCTGCCACTTCTCCCTTCCCCTTTATATCCCTTTATATAACACTCGACCATGTATATAAAAGAGAAATGGCCAAACACACTAAGGGGGAAAAAATAAAACCACACATGTAAAACAAAAAAAACAGTCGGTGTTTGATTAAAATTGGACAGTATCTTCCATAGAATAGGAAAAAAGTTATTTTATGTGACTAGACTCCATTTATTGACGAGCGGAATTTGAAGTTATATTTCCAATCGGTAGCTAGTAAAGGTCGGAAATGAATGGGAAAAGTTGCGGAAAAGTCTAAAAAAAATAATCGTTTTTTTTTTACTGCGAAAATGAAGATAAATTCTTTAGATGGATATTGATAATGAGTTCAGGAATCCGAGAACCGATAACAACACAGAGTATGTGGCGAGTAGTGAGCGGTTCGGAAAGGGTAACAAAGAACCATAGAACAAGTGTGGCGGTGTTATCAATAGCTTTCTTTGTTTTAATCTCTTTTTCTCTGTCTGCGTGAAGTGACATAATTAAATGCTATCAGTCTGATTATGTTTAATGAAAATGACAGAAGTTTTCATTTGGCTGTCAAATGTTTCCAGCATAATGCATGAAACAGAGCAGAATCTAATTATGTGACGTAGGCTTATTCCTGTGATATAAATTCTGCAAAAAATATTGATGTTGCATTTGTGAAATGGGATGATTAGTAAATGGATTACTGTCAGAGCAATATATTTGATAGGCATAACTAGATTAGGTATGTATTTAAACAGGGAAATGAGAGTAAAAGAGTCGTGTGTTCAAGTTGACTCTCTCTATCTATCTATCTATCTATCTACCTAACTATCTTTCTACCTACTTATTTATCTCTCCCTCTCTCTCTCCCTGTTTCTTTTCTTTATCTCTATCTATCTACCTATCTAACTATTTATCTCTCCCTCCCTCCCTCTGTTTCTCTCCTTCTCCATCTCTCTCTCTCTCTCTCTCTCTCTCTCTATCTATCTATCTATCTATCTATCTATCTATCTATCTATCTATCTATCTCTCTCTCTCTCTCTCTCTCTCTCTCTCTCTCTCTCTCTCTCTCTCTCTCTCTCTCTCTCTCTCTCTCTCTCTCTCTCACACTCACTCACTCACTCACTCCCTCACTTATTCACTCACTCACTCACTCACTCCCTCCCTCCCTCACTCACTCACTCACTCAATCTATAGGGCCTCCCAACGTCCCACCTTCTGCCGCCTCAGGTCACAGGGAGCGCCTCAGCACCCTGCAACCCTCGTGTTGCTCCTCTACCATAGATATTGCGTCATCAGGACCACGGGGCTTCTTGGCTTGCTGTTGCGATGTGCACAATAGTTTGCAATATCGCCACTTACCTCGTGATTACAATGGGTATTGTTGTGGGGAAAATAGCTGGCACTTATTATTTCTCTTTTTTTGTGTGTGAGCTTTTGTGTGTGTGTGTGTGTTTGTTTGTGTGTGTATTTGTGTGTGCGCATTTGTGTATGCGTGTGTATTTCTCTCTCTCTTTTTCTCTCTCTCTCTCTCTCTCTCTCTCTCTCTCTCTCTCTCTCTCTCTCTCTCTCTCTCTCTCTCCTCTCTCTCTCTCTCTCTCTTTCTATATATATATATATATATATATATATATATATATATATATATATATATATATATATATATATATATATACATATTGTGTGTGTTTGGCCTATATGTATATGTGTGTTTGTAGGCATGTGTGTGGTTACACATAATATATATACTTATATACATATATATATATATATATATATATATATATATATATATATATATATATACAAATACATTTAGCATTCCAAACCATTCCCAATCACATATAACCCTCAAATTAGTTTTATACCAAAATAACCATGCACTTCCGAGAGCGAGAATCGAATTTCATGGCAGCTCCGTCTTGCTGCTATTGTGACGTCATCGCAGAGCACAAGGTCGCTTACGGCAATGTACACCTTGCAGATGTTACGTAAGTGGCGGCGGAGATTGCGGCGGGGATGGCAATGTTGCCATGGTGATGTCTTCAGCATAAAAGCGTCTTTCTCAACAATATGCTGTCAAGTGTGAACGCCATAGAGGGGGGGGGACTTTGGTACTCCCCTCATGACGTGCATGGCAATGTTAATTTTGAGTGATATGTAATTGTTATAGTGTTAGAGGCTTGTACTGCCTTATGTGTTTTTTTCGTAATTATTGTTTTATTGTTAATGTTTTTTTTTACTTCTTTTCCTTCTTCTCGCTTGGCTTTACTCTTTCTTCTTATATTTGTCATTAGTATTGTTATTAATGCAATTTGTAATGTTATATGTTATTGTTATCACCAAGACTATTATTTATTGCTATCATTATAATAAATAATATTGATATATATTTATTTGTAGTTTCTTTATATTCATCATGCACTTCATTATCATTATTGCTGTTGTTTTTATCATTATCATTATCCTCATTGTCGTTATTGCAATGTTGATCATATTTATTGCGAATGATATCATTATTATTTGTAAAGTCCTCGGTGTTCTTATTAATTTTATCGTTCATTCTTCTCAATATTTGTGGTTTATTCCAAGTAATAATTTATAGTTAATATCATTATCACATTAATAAAGCAAGATTGATCATATAAAACGAATCGTAAATTACCACATGCTTACCTATTGGATATCACACACCTGATAACTTTATTGCAATTATGACACCTATTTTAGCCATATATATACTTTCACAACACTGTATTTAGTTTATGAATTGTTTTCCTTTACAAGTCTCTCTTGATGTGATAAAGTTATGTTGTATTCGGCGCGTGAGACACGTACCAGGTCATTTCACAGGCGAGGCGGAAATATGCGTCATTCAAGGTCAAGTTAGGTCGAGTCACGGTCAGGGTGAATGGAGAGAGAGGGAGGAGGAGGGAGGTAGAGGATGGGGAGAGGGGGAAGAGAGTCAGGAGGACACATAGGGAAAGGAGAAGGGGATGGAAGAGAAAAGAATAAAGGAAAGGAGGGAGAATAGGAGGGAAGGAACTGCGGGATGGGGGGGGGGGCGGGGCGGAGGGGAGAGAAAAGGAGAGAAGAGGGAGACGGAGGAGAAGGGAAGTGAGGAAGAGGGAGAAGAGACAAGGAACAAGGGAGAGACTGGAAGAGGGAAAAGGAAGCGGGGGAGGATGGAGTCATAGGAGAGAAAAAAAAGAGGGGAAGGGGGTGCGGTTAGATAAAGAAGGAAGATAAGGGTTTAGAACGAGAAGATAGGAAATCAAGAGGGAGAATAGGAGGAAGGGAGGAAAGGAAGTGGGGGAATAGGAAGAAGAGAGGAAATGAAGAGGGGGAATAGGAAGAAGAGAGGAAAGGAAGAGGGTAATAGGAAGAAGAGAGGAAAGGAAGAGGGGAATAGGAAGAATAGATGAAACGAAGAGGGGAATAGGAAGAAGAGAGAAAAGGAAGATGGAGAATATGAAGATGAGAGGAAAAGCAGAGGAGGCATAGGAAAAGGAGAGGAAAGGAAGAAGAGAGGAAAGAAAGAGGAAGGGGAATAAAAAGAAGAAGGAAGATGGAGAGGAAAGGAAGAGGAGAGGAAAGAAAGAGGAAGGAGAGAGGAAGAGGAATAAAAAGAAGAAGGAAGATGGAGAGGAAAGGAAGAGGAGAGAAAAGAAAGAGGAAAGAGAGAAGAAGAGGAATAAAAAGAAGAAGGAAGATGGAGGCGAGGAAGAGGAGGAGGAGGAGGAGGAGGAGAGAGGAAGAGGAATAAAAAGAAGAAGGAAGATAGAGGCGAGGAAGAGGAGGAGGAGGAGGAGGTCATGTAGCGAAGCCTCCTCATCTTCCCTTTGATGCTGCCGCTCAGTGATCTTAACTCTCCATTTAGCAGGAGAGACTTCGAGGGGAAGATGCTCCACGACAGGAGTCCTTCCCTCATGGGATGGGGGGTGGGGGAGGGGGAGGGGGGGTAGACCGTCTAGAGTGTCAGGGGGAATGTCTCGAAGATGGGAGGATGCAGAAGGGAAGGAGGGAGGGAGGCTGTGGATGCTTAGTCCTCGGTGAACTCTCTATCTCGCTTTCTTAGGAGTTAAAGGAAAAGATGGATGATTGTAATTATATGTCG
>BOPN01002238.1:146118-148618 GCA_017312705.2 Penaeus japonicus
GATTTGAACCTAGGCTACAGGATTTGAACCTAGGCTACAGGATTTGAACCTAGGCTGCAGGATTTGAACCTAGGCTGCAGGATTTGAACCTAGGCTACAGGATTTGAACCTAGGCTGCAGATTTTGAACCTAGCCTGCAGGATTTAAATCTAGGCTGTAGGATGTGAACTAAGATTTTGAACCTAGGCTGAAGGAGTTGAACCTAGGCATCATGATTCTATTCGTCGGCGAAGTAAAGAGATAAGAGAAAAGAGATAGGGAAAAGGGAAAAAAAGTAGATGATAGAACGTATATAGATAAGAGGAAAGAAACGTAAAAGAAAGAGAGAGAGTGAATGAGTGAAAAGAGGGAAAGAAAAAGAGATAGAGAGGAATCAAGGGAAAGAGCAAGAGAGAATGAAAGGGAGTGATAGAGAGAGAGACAGACAGACCGAGAGAAAGAGAGAGAGTATGAGACAGAGAGAAAGAGAGAGACCGAGAAAGAGAGAGAGTATGAGACACAGAGACCAATAAAGAGAGAGAGAGAGAGAGAGAGAGACAGAGAAAGAGAGAGAGTATGAGACACAGAGACCGATAAAGAGAGAGAGAGAGAGAACGAGAGAGAGAGAGAGAGAGAGAGAGAGAGAGAGACCGAGAAAGAGAGAGAGTATGAGACACAGAGGCCGATAAAGAGAGAGAGACCGATAAAGAGAGAGAGAGAGGGGGGGAGGGGGGACTGCCCAAATCCTTGCTTTTCCCGCTGCGATGTCCCGAATTCGCATCTAATTAGAAGCTCCTCCGCCTTATTGCTCGAGTTTTGTTACCTTGTGGTTTATGTTTACGAGTGACGTTTAAGAGGAATTTTGTCCGAGGAGAATCAGGGGGAAGGGGGAAGGAGGGGGGGGAATGTTGCTCAAGTTTAGGGTAACTTTTCTATGGGGTATTTCGTGTTGCATAATGCATTGTTAGAGAGGAGTTGCGTTTTGTATGTGTGTGTGTGTGTGTGTATGTGTGTGTTGGAGTTTGTTTGTGTTTGTTTATCATTTTATAGGTAGGGTCCGAATTTGCTGGAAGTTTAGATGTGATATTGCATTCACGTGCTAATTAAATGAACGTTCGATTCCGACAAAAGCGAAACTAAGAGATACGAAGAAAAATACACACCCCGGTGCCTTTTTCATATAATGAACATTTGCATGATAATAAATCCTAATATCGCGCATGACGTTATTTTGTTAAAAAATTAAGGGTATCGATAAAGCCAAACCACTTTTATTCTTTATATACATCTTACGCTTTTATTTTCGTTTCGATCTCTCTCTCTCTCTCTCTCTCTCTCTCTCTCTCTCTCTCTCTCTCTCTCTCTCTCTCTCAATCTCGCTCTCTTCTCTTCTCTTCTTACCTCGTTTCCTCTCTCCTACCCCTCCCCTCCGTTCTCTCTCTCTCTCTCTCTCTCTCTCTCTCCTCTCTCCCTCTCCCTCTCCCTCTCCCTCTCCCTCTCCCTCTCCCTCTCCCTCTCCCTCTCCCTCTCCCTCTCCCTCTCCCTCTCCCTCTCCCTCTCCCTCTCCTTCTCCCTCTCCCTCTCCCTCTCCCTCTCCCTCTCCCTTTATCCCTCTCTTTTCTCCCTTTTCAATATTGCCTCTCTTTTTTTCAACCTCTTCTCTCCTATCTCTTTCTCCAAGACACGAAATCACACACAGTCATCCCCCAGTCAGCGTCTTCATCCTCTCGGTTCAGTTCTCGGGAATCTCCAGAACCACAAGGGCTCTTCTAAAAGACGTTACTCAGACGTTTATTGCTTCTCGTTGCTATTGTTGATGATGCATGATGCACTGCAGGAAAATGGACTCTTGGCGATGTGTAACAGAGTGTTTTATGTTGGTGTTTTGGTTGAGATTATGAGGATGAGGATGATGGTGATTATGAATGTGGTGGTTATTGTTAGGATGATGGTGGAGTTAGACGAGGGTTTTTGTTTGTTTGTTTGTTTTTAGAGTGAAAGTTTAGTATAGTGTTTTATTTTTGTGTATGGTGGTGATGATGATGATAACGATGGTGATGATGATTATGATGATGATGATAGATGATGATGAGAGTATGGTGGTGATGATGATGATAACGATGGTGATGATGGTGATGGAGTTAATGAATGTGGTGACCTTGTGTTAGAGGATTTTTTTTTCAGAATGAAGTATAGTGTAGTGTTTTATGTTGGTGTTTGGTTGAGATCATGAGAATGGTGTTCATGATGAGGAGGATTGTGAAAATGATAGTGATAATGATTGTGATGATTATGATGATAAGAATGATGATAGTGAAGTTTAATGTCGTGTTTAATATTGGTGTGTGATGGAGATAATGATGTGTTAATGATTGTGATGACGATAGTAATGATTGTCATTGTTATGATAAGAATGAGGGTAGACTCATGTATGGTGTCCTTGTCACAGAGGAGTATAACGTAGCGTTTTTATTAGGTGTTTTATTTTGGGCGTTTTTCTAACTTTATATGTATATATATA
>BOPN01002238.1:153618-158618 GCA_017312705.2 Penaeus japonicus
AAGGGGAAGGGGAAGGGGGAAGGGGAAGGGGAAGGGGAAGGGGAAGGGGAAGGGGGAAGGGGAGGGGAAGGGGAAGGAGAAGGGGAAGGAGAAGGGGAAGGGGAAGGGGAAGGAAAAGGAGAAGGAGAAGGGGGAAGGGGAAGGGGAAGGGAAGTCCCCATACAAACGTCTGGCGATGACTCATCAGACGTCTGTAACAGACGCCGTGACGCAACAGCCGACTTCTCATCGACGTCGTCAGATTGCGTCCCTGGAGCGCGTGCCGGTTGGTGGGCGGCGGTAATTTACAAAAGTAAAAGTATGTGGGTCAGTAGCGTGTGACCTAGAATACCTGTCATTTTTGCTCAGGTGACCTAGTTTGACTCTTTAAAGGGGGGAAGGGGAGGAAGGGGGCGTTTGTGTAGTTACGGTAATGACGGTGGGGGTGGCATGGTTAGGGGGTTGGGTCAGGGGAAGGGATAGGGTTGAGGAGGCTATAAGGGAAAGGAGAGGGATAGAGGATAGGAGCCGGGGATATGAAGGGCTATGTATTTTCTTCAGTTTGGTGTCTTTTCTTCCCAGCTTTTTTTCTTTTCCTCCTTTTTTTCTTCTCTTGTCGAGGTTTTGCTTTGTTTGATTATCTCTTTTTATAGATTTTACGATTGGTTTAGATTAACAATGCGGTGATTATAAGTTTTCGGGGAGATTTTTTTTCAAGATTCAGGTCAGCAAGTGATTTGGAAATTTAGAAAATTGTTCTCTCTTACTCTCTCCTCTCTCTCTCTCTCTCTCTCTCTCTCTCTCTCTCTCTCTCTCTCTCTCTCTCTCTCTCTCTCTCTCTCTCTTTCACACACACACACACACACACACACACACACACACACACACACACACACACACACACAACACACACACACACACACACACACACACCCTTCCTCACTCACTCTCTCACTCTTCCACTCTCATTCTCTCTTCTCCACTCACCGAAAAGGAAAACGAGAACCATATATAGGAAACCCCATAAGACAACCTAGAAAGTAGATTCAAATTGCAGCAGCTGAGGTACATTCTGCAAATAAGGACACCATCCCCTACTGGGAACAGGGTGTGAGAATTATTTGCAAGATCACTCTATTGTTAAGTTGACATTCTTGTTATCTTGGTCCGCGCGTGCGAGGGCTTGCTGCCGGATGTAGGATAATGGTCTCTTTTTACTTTTTTCTACTTCATCGTTTGTGTTTTTTATTTATCTAATTAGTCATTTATTTATTTATTTATCTATTTATTTATCTATTTTGAGAGGTTCTGCTATATCACTTCATCTGGCAATGGCATTTCTTTCTGTCCTAAGAACACATTTAGAGGAACAGGATCATATTTGCAGACTCATAAACAATTTTAGAAGCTATTTTTTAGGGGGGAGGGGAGCCTTTTTGATGAACTATCACAATTTTATCATTACATTTGGTGAGGTTGTCGGCTTTATAACATTTCGCGAAATTCAGTTTTAACTATTTTTTTACATAACGTCAGTAATCCGATTAATTCCCTTTCATTTTCGACGCTGATCCTGCTTTGCTTAATGTTTGAGAAAATCGTTTTTTATATTCGACCAAAGTCGTAAACATAAACCTGAGGAAATGGAGAAGGAGACGAAGAAGAAGAAGAAGAGGAAGAAGAAGGAAGAGCCAGAAGAAAAAGGGAAGACGAAAAAGTTAAAGAGATAAAGGTGACGAAGAATAATTATAACAAAAAGTAGAAAAAGGAGAGTAGGAGAAGGAAAAAAAGAAGGATAGAGGGGGAAATGTAAACATAAGAGAAGTAGGAGGCAACAGGGGAAGTCTTGACTCCTGCGTTTCCAGATAACAGCCAAGCCATCAAGTGCAAAGCCAGCGCAGCATCCGTCTCCTTCGCAAGGATCCGTTCGCGGATCATTAAATCCTCAGCGATCCGTCGATCCTCCTCCAGTGAATGCACGAACGCTCTTCAACGTCCTTAAGCAAGCGAGAAGAAGGACGATCGCTTGCTCAAGCCTCGGCGCGATGGCAATCAAACGCTGAACTGTTAGATCGCCACCTGTGGACGCCTCACCTTGAAGGCCTCGCGCGCTCCCGCCATTGGCTCCCTGCTCTGACGTCACTGCTGAGGGGGTGACGTCACGGGGTGTGTGTTTGGGGGGGATCGGGGTAACTGTGTGATTGTGTTTTGTCTGTGTATGTGTTTTGGTTTGTATGTATGTGTCTATGTGTCTTTGTTTTGTGTTCATTGTTCTTGCATGTTTCCGTTTTTCCCCTGTGTGTGTTTTTGCATGAGTATGTATGTATGTAATGAGAGAGAAAGACAACGTTTGCACACTTGCCTTTGTCCGTTTGCATGTTCATACACGCGCACATATGCATGTGTGCGCGGGCGCGTGTGCGTATCTCCGTTCCAACATATGTGTTCGCATGCGCGCAATCTTTTCCCTTCTTCGCCGTGAGTGCATGGCGACCCGACCGCGGCAACGATGGCATGCGCGGGGCGGGCGCGAGGGAGGAGCGGCAACACTCGTGATTAAAAAGGGTAAAACAATAAAGAGGACAAATGGGAACTTGGTGGGGGAGGGAGCGAGTTCCCAGAACCTCTTAGCGGCGGCTGGAGGGGAAAAAAACAAACAATATTTATTTTTCTCCGTCTTCCTCTTGTTGTTTTATTTTTATTATCATTATTATAATAATGATAATAATTGTTATTATTATTGTTATTATCATTATTATTATTATCATCATCATTATTATGATTACTATTATTATTATCATTATCGTTATCATTATCCTCATCATCATCATTATCATTATCATCATTATCATTATCATTATTTTCATTAATGCCGCTGTGCTCGCGGTTGTTTGTTTATGTTTGTTATATACATACATACATGTGTATATATGTAAATATATATATATATATATATATATATATATATATATATATATAAATATATACATATACATATATATATATATATATATATATAATATATATATATATATATATATATATATATATATGTGTGTGTGTGTGTGTGTGTGTGTGTGTGTGTGTGTGTGTGTGTGTATATATACATTTATATATATATATATATATATATATATATATATATATATATATATATATATATATATATATATATATATATATATATATATACATATATATATATATATATATATATATATATATATATATATATATATATATATATATATGATATATATATATAATATATATATATATATATATATATATATATATATATATATATATATATATATATATATATATATATGTATATATGATAATAATAATAATAATAATATATATGTATATATATATATATATATATATATATATATATATATATATATATATATATATATATGTGTGTGTGTGTGTGTGTGTGTGTGTGTGTGTGTGTGTGTGTGTATATATATATATATATATATATATATATATATATATATATATATATATATATATATATATGCATACACACACACACGCACACACACACACATAGATAGATAGACCAACAGAGTAATGTAGAAATACAGTAGACACATAAATGTCTACATACATGTATTCCTTCATTTATCAAATCCCTTATGACTTTGTGTCCGTGAACAGGTAGAGGGATGGAACCGGAAGTGGCGCCACAAGGGGAGTGAGTTGAAGGCGGTCGGATTTTTTTGGAGTTAGTAGTATGTAATGAGGGAGGAGTTATGTCAGATGTCTGAGCGCACCGGAGTGCCTCGGTTCTTTATTTTCATTTATATATTTCCTTTTCGTTTAATTATGAGGTGGTCGCGGAGTTATGTGTGTTGTTTTCATATCGTGAGTTGCATTGCATTAGCGATACTCCGTGAGTGGAAAAGAGATGAATCGACGTTATTCGCGTGAGTATAGACGCAAGAAGAAAAAGAAGGAATTGGAGAAGAAGAAGATGAAGATGAGAAGCAAAGGCAAGGCAAAGCGAAGACGGAGAAGGTTGTAAATCAGAAGGCATGTAAAGCGATGAAGCTCAGACAGATTTGATTCGAGGAAGCAAAGATATAACGAAGGGATTAAGGAAGCTCCTTCAGACAGGGAGAGGCACAGAGAAGGGAGTGGTACTGTTAACAGCTGATTAGTCGTCAGACAGCGTGAGGTCACGTTGTTTCGACAAGGTTATCCAAGGTTTTGTGTCGCGGCCGCATTTCCTCTGCCCTGAACGCGATTGAAGACACATAGCGACCGGACACTTCCCGACGGCGCTTCGCTCGCCGTCGATCGCACGGGGACACAACTACCCTCGACGTATCTTTGCCGCGGGAGCGATCCAGATCCACCGCAGAGGAAAACTGTGACCGATAAAAAGAAGACGAGGGCGGCTGATGATTGTGCGGTCGTGTTATGCGTGCGAGTAAAAGGCACCAACCTCGTTCCCTTCGGCGTGCACAAGGTCGGGCGCCAAGGAGAAGCTCAGGCGGTGTCACAACCGACGGCGGTGAAAGTCCTCCGAGTTTCCCAGCGAGCTGAAAGTGACACATGATACAAACAATGGCCGGCGGTGCAACGTCAGTGCACTCGCTCTGCTGCAGCTCGCACCCGACAGCAAGGGACGAGCTGTAGGGCACGGGGTACGAGACTGACCGTGCCACAGGGAGGCGTCCGGCCCTGCGTCCCCCTAGGAGCAGGCACCAGGAGCTCACACTTAATCCCGCCGCGACGACTGCTACCTTGCCCGGACAGTGAAAGCAGTTGGCTCTTGCCCAATGTGACAAGAGATCAAGGTTGGTCCGGCCTGTTAGTGGCTGTCTATCCCCCAAAGGGTCCGCACGCTGGCTCCCTCGCTGGTCTCTGGCAGCAGCGCTCTCGCCACGTGGTGCGTGCCAAGCATCACGTGCAAGCAAAAGTTTCTGGGACGGAGGATTCTAACGCAGCTCGAGAGAGGAAATTTACTTGATTTCCTAAAGACTTTTGTTACTAGGAAGTGAAGA
>BOPN01002238.1:168618-173618 GCA_017312705.2 Penaeus japonicus
ATAGATAGATAGATAGATAGATAGATAGATAGATAGATAGATAGATAGATAGATATTTCTCTCTTCTCTTCTCATCTTCTCTTCTTCTTCATCATCTTCTTCTCTCCTTCTTCTCTTCTTCTTTTCCTTCTTCTTCTTTTGTTTTCAACCTCGTTAAGTTTACAGACCGTGACATGAAGCGCAGTAACTGCAGGTGTTTAATTATAAAGAAAATAAATATTTGAACCTTTGCTCTCAAAATGAATCTCACTTTTGCAAGGTCGGTGCAGACGTCTCGATTTCGGTCTTTTTTTTTACGTTTTTTTGTTGTTATTGTTCGCTGTTTTCTGTTTTCTGCAATTTGCAATATCCTTCACGCAAATAAGACGGGAATTATCTATATTGTTAACTGGTCTTTTATTTAACACATTCGTCATCAAGAACAAGTACATGATTTGCATATTCTTCCAGACTCTTTTTTTGTTTTTGTTTTTTTGTTTCTCACTATCTTTATGTGCGAGATAAGAGTTCTTCGGAAATTATTCTTGCTTATTTGCATATTGCTTTAAGTGTTGATACTGTACTGATTATTTTGATATTGTCACTGTATTGCAATAAGCTTCACCCTTTTATTTGTGACCATATAACCGGCTCTACAATTTTTTATTCTATTTCCGAATATATTAGTTTAATGAAATGCAATAAGGCGTATTAATAAAAAATGCGGACGTATCTTCCCCTTCGGAGTTTGCTGCTGTGCATGAACGGCGCATGATGGATCACTGGTCATGTTCCTATTACCTTTTTGTTAACATAGAGGAAGGAGAGGGAGGGAGGATGAGGCGGGAGGGGAGGAGAAAGAAGAGGGAGAAGGAGAAGAAGGAGAGGGGAGAGGAGAAGGAGGAGGGGGGAGAGGAGAAGGAGGAGGAGGAGGAGGAGGAGGAGGGGGAGGGGGGTGAGAAAGAAGAGGGAGAAGGAGGAGGAGGGAGAGGAGGAGGAGTAGGAGGAGGAGTAGGAGGAGGAGAAGAAAGAATAGGGGGAAGAAGAAAGCAGGGGGGGGAGGAGAATAAGAACGAAGAGGGAGAAGGGAGGAGGGAGAAGGGAAGAGATAACGAAGATGAGGTGATAGCGCAACGAAGATGGAAGAGAAGGAACGAGATAGTGATTGAGGAGGCGAATGTATAATGGAGGATAAAGGTGGTGAAGGAGGAGGAGAAGAATGAAGTAATAGATGAACAGCAAGAGTGAAGAGCAGGATAGATGGGATAGGATGGAGTAAGGATGGAGTTAGAGAATGTAGGAGTAACGATGGAGTAGAAGAATGGAATAAGGACAACGTGGAAGGATGAAGGTGTATGGAGAGAAAGAAGAGCAAGATGGAGAGGGTCGTTGCCATTCTTCACTTATTTCTTCAGTTCCTTTGTTTATCTTTGTTTCTCTCCCAGTCACTATAATTTCTCTCTCTCAGTCAATACATAAAATATCTTTTTATTATAAACTTTCAAGGTCTTTCAGGCTTGTAATTCTTCAAAATTACGATTCATTCATATGAAATTAAAGAATACGTAATGTTATTAAGAAGATACGTACAATAACAATAAAGGAAAATTCATGAATGGCAATAATTTCCGCAAATTTCGGCTCTCAAATGTTAGTTTAGCATTTAAGATATATTAAATGGTTTATGGATGAAATATATTTTCACTTCTGTTTGTTTGTTTTTTTCTTAGAAGGTGAAATAGATGTCTTAAGTATATATTTCAGGAGTGAATGGTGCATATATGTATGCATATGTGTGTGTATTTGTATGTATATAAAGATATATATATATATATATATATATATGCATTTATTCATAAATACACACACACACACACACACACATGTGTGTGTGTGTGTGTGTGTGTGTGTGTGTGTGTGTGTGTGTGTGTGTGTGTGTGTGTGTGTGTGTGTGTATATATGTATATATATATATATATATATATATATATATATATATATATATATATGTATATAAATATATATATATATATTTATATATATACTCACATATTAGATTCTTAAAAAATAACGGGATCCTTTCTTTATCATTTCTATTCTTCCTCCTTCCATCATAGCGTCGTCCAAGACTATTATAAGTCACAAGAAAATAAAAATAAAAAGAAAGAACGGGACACGGAAATAGAAAAAAATCCGCAAGAGGGAAAATAGCAGCACAGAGGAGTAATGACGTACAGCTACCCAACCCGGAACTCAAACTGTACTTTCTAAACACGGGTTATGATCCGGTCATGTGTTATGCATGGCACTCATCATGCATAGGTAATCGACTAAGATACGGACCGGATATATTGCTATGCCCTCTGTTTTTTTCGGAAAAGATAGCGTAATAGTAGTGTTTTGGGGGGTATGGGGTGGAGAGTGCATGGGGGGGGTAGAGGGGATGAGATAAGATAGGATGTGGGTGGGTGTGGATGTGGGGGGGGTCAAAAAGGATGGGGATAGGATTAGGGTGGGTATGAAGGAAGAGGAGGGAGGAGGAGGAGGGGGCAGGGGTGGATAGACAAGGAGGGGAGAAGGTAAAGGGGGTAAAGGGGGTGGTGGTTGGATAGGAGGGGAGAGGGGAGGGGGCAGGGAAGAAGTGAAAGGGGGTTGGAGAGAGAGGTGGTTGAGTGGTGCAACCCCGCAACCACGTGGCAGCTGAAGAGAGGCAGGAGCGAGGTAAGGGTTAGACCCCCTCCCCCACCCCTCCCTCCCTCTTACCCCCACTTACATTTTTGGTTGTTGTTGTTGTTGTTCATTGTTGTATCTTCGTATTCATCACTTTCAAAATGCAAAACTAACTGAAATGATAATAATGATGATAACAATAGTGATGAGAATGATAATAATGATGAAAAATAAATCAATCAAACGCAAAGAGATTTAGAAAGAAAAATATTATCCTAATACAAAAAACAACAACAACAACAACAAAAACTCTGACCACAATACCAAAGCCGGAGACAAGGAGCGTAACGATAAACAAACAAAAGACAAACAAGGCGGTAGAGTCGTCACGTTGTATGACCTTTTATAATGGAGTTCTGTTTTCATGTATTTATTTCTTGTTGTCGTGTGTTTTTGCTGTTGTTTTGTCCTTGTCTTTGTTGTTTGATTTATAATACGATGGGTCATCGTTGTACGATATTCTTGCAATTGATAGGAGGATTTTTTTTTATATTCTGAAATGGCAGATAGATAAATTGATAATCATTATTTAACATCTAAATGATAACAGTACAATAGCAAATAAGATGAAAATACATTAGTAAATATGATAACAATGCGATCATAATAATATCGATAGAATTAAAATAACAATGATACCAATGGATAGCAAAAAAAAAGAAAAACTTTACATTAATACTATGACAAATAAACTTAATGATAACAATAGCAATACATCAACAACATAGACGTATACAAAATACACTCAACTGAAAAAAATAAAAATAAAAAATAAGAATAAAAATATAACGCAACATCTAATTCCTTTTATAATCGTCCATTCATTAATTATTTAACACGTGATTAGCCCAAGGGGGAGAAAATGCAACCGCTTGGCAAATGCCAATTGCCTTTCCATATACCCAGTCATCTAGTTATGCGGAACCATAAGTTAATTACCAGTCGTATCTGAAGTAGTACTTGAGGTCGTAATTGAGGTCGTATCTGAAGTCGTATATGAGGTCGTAAAATGCTAATTGCCTTCGAAATGACAAGAAATAGGCGAGGAAAAAAGGTGCCATGAGACTCAGCTGTACTAATGTTGGTGGTGGTTTGCTGTTGCGGGATAATTTATGGCTTGTTTTTTTTTATTATCGTTTTATTTATTTTTTTTATTTTATTTTACTTTTTTTTTTGTATATATATGTTTATTTTTTATTGCATGGGACGGAAATGAGTAGCATCTGTTGTTGATGTAACGGATGGAAAGGACGGGCTCGTTAGGTAATTGATATTCAATGTAGACATTCGTTGGTCGTGCAACTTCTCTCTTTTCTCTCTCGCTCTCTATCTGTCTGTTTGTCTATCTCTATCTCTATCTTTCTTTCTCTTTTTCTCTCTTTCTCTTCCTCGCTTCTCTCTCTCTCTATCTCACCCTCTTCTTCCCTCTCTCTCTCTCTCTCTCTCTCTCTCTCTCTCTCTCTCTCTCTCTCTCTCTCTCTCTCTCTCTCTCTCTCTCTCTCTCTCTCTCTCTCTCTCTCTCTCTCTCTCTCTCTCTCTCTCTCTCTCTCTCTCTCTCTCTCTCTCTCTCTCTCTCTCTCTCTCTCTCTCTCGCTCTCGCTCTGTCTGTCTCTCTTCTACCTCTCTCCTATACCTCTCTCTCTCTCTATCTATCTATCTATCTATCTATCTCTTATACCAGACTAAATTGTTGACAGGCGATATCAAATTGTCAATAGAAATTAGACCAGGATTTTATTTTTCAAAAACGTAGCTGTAAATTTGATTGCTCTAGAGATGAAATTCACTGTCATGTGTCAAGACCAGAACCTCCTTTTGATGTCGTCCCCCCCCCCTCCCCCCCGCCTTTTGATGTTTAGTTTCAAAGATTATATATCTTTAGTTCTTTTTTTTTATTCGATTCCCTAAACTATGGCTTTGTCTTTGACCAAAACCAGACTTCAGGCGTGTGTGTCTTTCTGTAAAAAAATAAATTAATAAATAACAGAAAAGTGAATAGATAGACGGATGAAATATAGAATAAAGGGGACACGCAGATTTCCAGTTCTTGTTGAAACCTTTTTCTCAAGAGGTTTTTTTTTGTGAGCAATTTGAGATGATTCAGCACCAGTTCGGCTTTGTTTGAATGTGAAAAGATTTTTTTGTCTTTACATTTTTGCCTGTATTCTTGGAAGTATCATTTAGGTTCATTTCTGTGGGAATACTATGAACAATCTTTGTTCTGTGTGAGTAGCCTTTTTTATCTCTCTCTCTCTCTCACCTTTTTTTATCTCTCTCTCACATTCTCTTTT
>BOPN01002238.1:193618-203618 GCA_017312705.2 Penaeus japonicus
TTCTGCAACACTGCAAATGGAGAAACCTTCGAAAAAAAGATACTCGAGTCTATAGCCATTGCAACCAAAATGAAATAATAGATGTGGCAATTTTGATGTAGAGTCTCAAGGCAACTTTTACTCCAAGTCTTGCTTCATTATGGGTGATGTAGAAATATTACTTTTTTTGGTATAAATACGACAGCAAGAGGTGTGGAAGCTCTGCTGAGTCACCCCTGATTGGTATGTGCCCCCTCCCCCTTCCCCCCCTTCCCCCCTTCCCCCCTTTACCCTCCCCTCTTCCCCCTCCCCCAGGACTCCCAACCGGTCACAGACAGCCAACAGAAATTTTTGCTTGTCATTCATTTTTTCTTCTTTTTATGCTTCTTCTTCTTCTTCTTCTTTCTCATTTTTTCTTCTCTTTCTTTTGTTACAACGAAAGGTATTAAGCGGTGTGATATCCCCTGCTCTCCAATCACCTCTCCTCTCTCCCTGTCCTAATGTTTCTCTGCTCCTCTTCTCTTGGCCATTCCATTTGTCTCATGTTTCTCTCTCTTTGTCTCTCTTCCACGACTCTCATCTCGGCTGTATCTCTTCGCCCTTTGTCTCTATTCCTCTTGCTTTACTCTATCTTCACTCTTTGTTCTCTCAGTCTCACGATTTTTTTTTTTTTTCTTTTTTTTTTTTGCCGATTCTTCCTCCCATTTCATTGAGATATCCTGTTTGTCGCGATTACTGTCCGTTTATCCTTCTTGTTATCCTGTCTCCTTATAGGATATGTTCTTTGATATGTCGTCTTTGTCGGCCTTGATAGTATCCTTACTTTATCATTAAAAGACGTGATAACTCTACGGCGGAGAGAAAATAGGAAGAAAAAATAAGTCAACCAGCCGTAATGGGAAAGAAAGGTTCGTGAAGCTTGACTATATTTAAAGTTTTCTACTGTCATTATGTATTACATTTATGAAGTATACATCAATATGTCCTCTGAGGTCAAAGGTCAGCTGTAAATTAGGGCATGAGGACGGGCCAAGTATCAGTAAATAAGGAGGAGGAGGAGGAAGGAAAATGCTTAGAGAGGGGAAAGGCAAAGGGAAAGACCCATTCAAATTAATAACATTAGTGAATGCCGTTAGGTCCTGTAGGAATGGATTGTTATATTCAATATCCTTCTCTTCCCAGCCTGTTAAGTTGCAGAAAGTGTAATTAGACTCCCTCATAATGATATAATACAATAGCAACAATATTATGGATTATGATAATAAGAATGATAGTAATGATCAGAGAACATTTATCAAATATTTCACGTAGGAACTATTTTCAACATGGCTTGAGGCACCCAGGACCAAGTAGACGTCCAAGAGTAAGTTTTAACTTATGTTAGCATAAAGTCCCATCAGGAATCGTGCCATAAACATGTCTTGACAAAGCGACCCACGCACCTCGTCTTCTTTTTCCTCTTATTCTTTTTAACTTTCTTTATGTTTTCTTTCTATCTACGTATTCTTTCCTTCTTGTCTCAATCTCGCTTTTTTTTCTTCTTCTCCTTTTTCCTTCTCCTTTTCTTTCGTTCCAGACCTTTTGTCTCTCATCTGGAGTTGACACTCAGAGGAGGAAAAAGTTTAACAACTTATTTATCTATTTTGCAATGAAGTTCGTCAGTATTCGCAAGTCTTTGAATTGTTTTTTGAGATATTAAAGGATGCTAACTACTTTTTTTTTAGTTGTAACGTTGATGATGAAAAGGAAAAGGAAAGTGAATCATAATTAGAAAAAAGTGACATAATGTATGAATAAATTAATATCGTTGTTTTGGCACAAGCATGAGAGGGTGTTGCAACAAAGGGTAAGCAATAATAAGGTTTTCAATTCCTTTCCCTATTATCTGGACGCCATTGAAAATAAGATAATAAACATCATTTCAACAGACAACTTTTTTATATTCGCTCTATCGTTATATCTAAGGATGATGTGTATAAAGCAAGTGGAAAGTCAGTGATGCATGTATCATGTGAAAAGCATAGTCTCATGGTATCTTTATGTAGAGATGCCGAGGCTCTGGGGAATAGAGATGAGAAAGGAAACAAAGAAAGAGACAAAAAAGATAAGCGAAAGGGAGAGAGACAAATGAGATAGACACATAAGAGCACAGTAGACAAACACAGAAGAGAAAGACACATATCAGATAGACAAAAAAAAAGGAAATAGAAAGACCTAAAGGGATAAAAAAAAAAAAGAAGGACAGAGCACTCAGAGAATTAAAAACAAAAAAAAACGAAGAATAAACAAAGAACGAAACAGAGACACAGAAAAAAGACAAAACCACCATTCCAAAAAACAACAACACACATTTGATAAAAAAAGAACTACTCCAACTCCAACCACAGAAATATAATGCCATGAATACAAGGCTAACGAGAAGGAAGAGTCAGACGAAGTGAAAAGAGAGAGAGGAGAGGTCATACATCTCAGGCAGAAAGCATTCAAAGTAGACCGGTTTGGGAGGTTCGCTGAGTGGGAGGAGAGAACAGGAGTAAGAGATCGCTGGAGATTAATTCTCGTGGATTTGGAAGTAATGTGGAATGGAGAGAAGGGGGAGGAGGGAGGGGGGGGCGTGGTGTTAATAGTTTGAGGGTTTGTTTGTTTTTTGTTCTGGAAGGTTTGTTTTGTGTTGTTTGTTTTGTTTGTGTGGTTCTTCTTCTTTGTGCTATTGTTATATAGTTATATTAGGATTATCGGTATCTTTATTATTCATTATCGTCGTAGTCTTAGTGTAGTCGTTATTTCTATATCGATTTTGATATTATCATTGTGATTTTTTTTCCTTTATTATCGCCATCATAATACTCATCATTATCATCACAATTGTTATCATCATTATTATCATGATTATTACTTTTATTAGTTCCCATCAATGTACATTTTCCTCCAATTTTTTCTATTCCTCTTCTTAATCACCTATTTCACCAGCTATCTCAACTATCTCTCTTTTCCTCCCCATTCCGAGGTTCATCTTGCTCCCACTAACACTAAATACTCCCCTCGAGGTCCTAGGCGTCTCCAGTGTTATCTTTCCTGCAGTGAGAGTGTATCTATTTACACGTGAGGACCTCTTGGTAGCAATGGTTATTTTCGGTGGAATGAAGGAGAGAAGAGAAGGGTGAAGTGTTCGCCTGGCGGGGAGTTACAGAGGAGATTCTTGACATTTAGCGAGTGTGTAACATGCGAAGTTAATCAAGAGCTGGCCCTGGCTCTTTCTTTTCCTCCACTTGAAGTTAACAGTAATATTATCTTTCGTCTTTTTCTCGTAATTTATATTCCTTTGGCATCGACATCGAGACAGTCTCTTCGGGAGTATTACAATCTGGGAAGGATACAAACTACAGTGCGATTAATTTGTAATAATGTGACATTTAGAATGTAATATTATAATAGATTACTGAAATTGTGCCTGTGATTGTATACGTGCGTCTTGAGTGAACATTATAGAAATATACATATAATATTTTGAAAGCAAAAATAATGAGACAGAAGGACTTAGGCAGAGAAACAAAAAGAAGAGCATACATATGTATGTGAGTGTGTGTTCATAGATATATATACATGATTATATATATATATGTGTGTGTGTGTGTGTGTGTGTGTGTGTGTGTGTGTGTGTGCGTGTTTGTATGTTTTGCGTCAGGATAGTACCTATCTATTTTTACGCCCCTGCAACCTACGTCTGTATCATTTTACAGTCTGCATCTTAGATGAGGCGTATCTCCATATTTTTGCCATTAATAGCATGAAGCACACACGTATTGCCATTCAAGTGGTACCGGGACCTTGACGGCACTTGCAAGACAATCAACACGATCATCTAAGTAATATCACATATTTGGGTACATAGATCATACAGCTGACGTCACCGTGCATTACGAGGCTCGGTACAGCGGCTCTGTAAAAGCGTTATGCATGACAATAGTGTGAAAACTGAGAGGGTACAAATCATGCACTTTTCAGCATCCATACGTAGTCGGCCGCCCATGCAACTTTACTCACCAATCGTGTTTCCTCTTGCTACGCTTCGCCGCCCACACACTCACAAGAACAGCGTCTAAGAGCAACATCAATCAATCTTTTTTTTTCCCTTCTATTTTAAGAGTCGATACATACTCTTACAAAATCATTCTCTCAGTCTAATAGCCAAATATAGATAAAAGCTTATGAAAGAAGATACACTTTAGAGGAAACAAAAACCAAAAAGATATACGTCTATAAAAAGATACAAACGCACGAAATATCTCTCCTCAATCACTTCCAATAGTTGTTTACGATGGTCAACGCTACCATTCATACCGCTGAGGGTGGTTGATGGTTCCCGGTCGGCGCTGCTTCGCTCAGGTACCCTTCTCACGCCCGCATGTCTGGGCGAGGCTTCGGAAATAACTCCGACACAATGGGAGGTAAATCTTAAGTATTAAGAGATGGATTTGAGTGTTGAACAAGCCATCCGTTGAACGAGAGCCTAGCATTAATATTAAACAGGATTGTGTGAAGTGGTCTTTTTTTAACCGGATAGTGAGGATGAACAAGAACAAATTTCAGGGATTATTGGAGTTATAACCTCGTTTTAGTGGTTCGAACTGCTATTACCCCTTTTCCTGCGGACAGACAAACGCCAGCACTAACAACCTTTACTGTAACACTAATCCATGAAGCTGACATGTTTACACCATCAAGCGCCTTCAAGCCCATCCCCCTCCACGACCAAAAAAAATCGGCAAAATTGTTTTTCCTCCTTACACATCTTATTTATTTACCAAAGATAAATCAGAATAAAAAAAGATCCTACTCGGTGAGGGCGTGTGGTTAGAGACCAGGAGCCACAAAGGGCGGCATAAAAGACCAGTCACCGAGTCGTCCGTCCACCGCTCCTGGTCGGTTGGTCCCTCTTCCGGCGCCGACCGACACCTTTCATTACGGGCGACCGAACAAATACTTGCGGACAGACAAAGGCGGGCGCAGGAACATACACAAAGGCGAATATAGGCATAATTATCTCTAATGATTAACGAGAATCTTGACTAATGCCTGTAGTTATCTTACTCTTGATATTTGTTTTTCTTCGGGTTATTAACATCTAGAACTGCTTAAGGTTTACCAATGTTGATTAATGCTATTAATAACTATCAACAGTGTATATTTAGATACCCCTTCGGCATATTCAGCAATATTACAGGTTGTTACGGTATTGCGATGATTAACTATTGAAAATGTAATGCTAAAATTACCCACAAAATGCTACATAAAACGAAAAAAAAACTCCCGAACGCAGTGTAGCCAGAGTGTCTCCACCAGCATTAGCATGGACACGTGCCTCCCTTCTCCCATAGTGTTGCTTTAATGATGATATTATGTTCCTACGGCGCACACCCCCATTATTTCCATAAGTAAGTAGGGTTATCACCTGCCATGAGCGAGGGTCGGGAAACAGAGCTTTTACCCTCGTGGTGAGGATAAATAATAATACTTCCATTCCTGGATCTCTCTCTTTCTCTCTCTTTCTCTCTCTTTCTCTCTCTTTCTCTCTCTCTTTCTCTTTTTCTCTCTCTCTCTCTTTCTCTCTCTCTCTCTTTCTCTCTCTCTCTCTTTCTCTCTCTCTCTCTCTCTCTCTCTCTCTCTCTCTCTCTCTTTCTCTTTCTCTCTCTTTCTCTCTCTCTCACTCTCTTTCTCTCTCTCTCTCTCTCTCTCTCTCTCTCTCTCTCTCTCTCTCTCTCTCTCTCTCTCTCTCTCTCTCTCTCTCTCTCTCTCTCTCTCTCTCTCTCTCTCTCTCTCTCTCTCTCTCTCTCTCTCTCTCTCTCTCTCTCTCTCTTTTTGTCTTCTCTTATCTCCCTCTCTCTTTATGTTAGGATTCAAAACATCTGTTTATTTGTTCTCTTCAAATACATATTTTTTACAAGTGGGTTAATAGATCTATATATTACCCAAAAGTAGATAAGTGAAGATTATATAATTCACTTTTAAATATTACTTTTAAAAAATCGTGTGGGTGAGCAGGTTTGTTTATTATCCAAGTTATCATGATAATATACCAAAATTTATTTTTTTGGAGGTACAGATACAGTTTTTGGAGAGTAAATATTTGTAAGCCAATGAATATGATTTATGTTTTAGATACACTGTGGGTGTTCTTTGACAGTCCAGGCAATTATAAAGCAATTTTGTAGATGATGTATTCATCAACATAAAAAAAGTATATTTGTATGTTTCTTGTTCCCGCTCGACAGCCAAGCAACCCCAGACACAAAATATGACAAAATATTATCCATAAGTATTATCATTTGCTCTCATACCAACAACAACGTCCATTTTACATGTTAAATGAATCTAATGTTTATGAGAGGCTTTTTAACAAATTATTTCCTATGGCAATTTGCTAATAACATAAGTGGCGTATTTACCTTGGGATAGGGAGGGGGTTGGTGGATGGGGGGTAGGGAGGGGGTGGGGGTAGGGTGATGACTTTCATTTTTTGGTCCCACGGTATATAATCGATTCTTTGTTTGTTGCATTGTTTTGCTCTCTCCAATGCCATGGTTATTTTGAGTATATTATTGCCGCGATTCATCAGATTAATATCTTTTGAAAATTGATATAAATTTATATTTTTTTATTTGAATTCTTTTTTTATTCACAATATATTTTACTCACAGAATTAACTTCTCGTTGATTTGGGACAACATCAATCTCGAATTAAGTATTCTTTTAACTTGATCACAAATTGGATTCATAAAAAAGGAAATAAAAAAAAACAGCAAGTCCAAAAAGTAATAATACTGGCAAAAAAGACATTAATTTTGATGTTAACGTTCACACTTCGCGCCATCTGTATTTCCATTAAATCTAATCTTTTGGACTAAATGGCATCGCTGGAGAGAATATCAATGAACTAGTCACCGTGTGTCGTGGGCGTCCGCCTTATTCACCGATCTGTTAATGAATCCAGGTTGCATATCTCATATTACGTGGCCGAATTATAGGAAGAATCTTTTTTTAAGGATAGTATATTCTACTGATTTTTGTCAATCTTTTCTATCTTCTGAACTTTTAACTTTTTTTAGCCTTTTTATCCCTTTCCTTGAATTTTTCCTTCATGTTTTTCCTAGTTGTCTATGTTTTTCTTCAGTACTTCTTAACAGTTTTGCCGTTGATATTTATTTTGTGTTCTTATGTGTTGTGTTTGCCTTCGTGTACTCGCACCCATGAGAAACATCAGCCGCGTATATGACAATGATAATAAAAGTGCATGAGGCCTTTAGTCAACATTTTGTACATGGGACTATCATGTTTGTCTTATTTAATGATACTATTTATTTTTATTTTTCGTATTTAATGGTACTATTTAATTCTATATTTAATGTTAATAATTATTTTTGTTGTCTTCTTTATTGGTAGTTATTCAGCATTCATCGTATTCATTGGCACTTATCTACTATTAATCTTATCCATATTATTTTTGTTAATTAATTAGCCATACCTATATACATCATACAAATGATATTGCAATAAGGAGAGCAATCTTTCAGAACTTAAGAGAAATGACCCACGATAAAGCACTGATGCTTAGCAAGGTAGATAATGACTTTGAAAGACATATCAGGCTAAGCTTTTAAACCGTACTCACTCTCTCTCTCATTCTCTCTCTCTCTCTCTCTCTCTCTCTCTCTCTCTCTCTCTCTCTCTCTCTCTCTCTCTCTCTCTCTCTCTCTCTCCCCCCCCCTCTCTCTCTCTCTCTTTCTCTCCCTCTCTCCCCCCCCTCTCTCTCTCTATTTATCTATCTATCTATCTATCTATCTATCTCTCATTTACTCTCTTTATCTCTTTCTCTCTATCTCTATATATATATCACTCTCTATCTATCTATCTATCTCCGAGAAACTGGTGAATGTTCACACTTCTCAGCTTTAGGAAATTAACACGTCAGCTCCTACTTCGCTTTTGATTATGTGTCACATATAAAATTATTATTGATCGTCATTAAACGTGATTTCCTGAACGTCGGTCGAATAAATAACATGGCATGTCTTTGCGAGACTTTATACTAGCGATCAGATTTTTAGGAAATATTATGCAATTTTTTTGGGGGGTTTTGCAATGGCAGACCTCTTATTTATAATATGAAAACCTAGTAGATACTGTGTGCGTGAGAGAGAGAGAGAGAGAGAGAGAGAAAGAGAAGGAGAGAGAGAGACAGACAAACAAACAGAGAGAGAGAGAGAGACTGTGTACTGTGTGTACCCAACTTTTATATAAATGCAAAAGCATTCAGTGTTGCAAACGCTTACTGTATGTTGCTCAGGCATGAGGCTAAATAGGGAAGAGCGAGGAATCCTTCAAACGATGTCGCCAAGGATTTCCTACAATAATGTGCAAATCAGTTTTTATTGCAAGAATCGCATCTCGACGCCCATTCTGACATAAAAATGAGATCTGATTAATGCAAAGCAGGTTTCTTTCTTGTCATTTAATGTGTTTTATCTGTTTTTCTTTTTATCTATCATTTTATTTTTATTTTATTTTTCTCACTACCTGTACTCTTGTCTCTTCTATCCTTCTGTTTCCATCCCCTTTTCCCTTCTTCCCTCTCGTCCTCCCTAATACCTCTCTCCCTTCTTGTCTTTTCTCCCTTTTCCCTTCTTCTTATCTCTCTCACCCCCCCCCCCCCCTCCATCTCCTGCCTTTTACTCTTGCTACATCCTCCCGTGTATCCCCACACACCTCATCTCCTTCTGCTCTTCTCCTCTTCCTCTCCCTCTCCCTCTCCCCTGTTCTCTTTATCTCCTCATGCCTCTCCCCATTTTCTCTCCCTTTTGTTCTCCTCACCTCACTCCCTTTACCTTTCTACCCCACTCTATCCACTCAGCCTCTTCCCGCCTTTTCCATCCACTTCTCTCCCTCTATATCCACCTTCTTCCCCTCTCCTCCCTCCCTTCACACCTCATTCCTCCCCTTCTCCCTCACCTGTTCCCTTTATCCCTCCCCTTGCCATCCCTCCTCTTCCTCCCATCCTCACCCATCACCCTCTCCCTATCTACCCCCCCCCCTCAACCCAAAACCACCACCCATCCACCTTCCCCTAGTTATCTCTCCTCCCTTTCCTCTCCATCCTCCTCCTCCTTCTCCCCCTATGATCCTCTCCCTTTCTAACCCCCAAACCCACCACCCTTCCCCACCCTTCCCCACCCTTCCCTACCCTACCCTCTTCCCCACCCTTCCCTCACCCCTCATCCCTTACCCCCCCTCCCAATCACCCTCTCCGTTTCAACACCCCCCACCTAAACACCCCACCCTCCCCCTCCCCCGCCACCCCTTTAGCGCCCGCCGCTTTCGAAACCCTCAAAGCATTCCGTACTCACCCTGTCTGGCGCGCTCCTGCCAAGGGGGTGGATGCTTGAGTGTGCGCCGAGAATTATTTGATCATTGAAAAATCGTGGGGAGTTGATGAAACCTTCAGGCTGTGAGGCAGTCATGCGTGATCGCGCCTTCTTGCTCGGGTGCGCGGGTTTTTTTTGTTTGTTTATCGCTATGTGATGTGTGTGTGTGTGTATACATACATAATATATAAATATATATATATATATATATATATATATATATATATATATATATATATACATATATATACATAAATATATATATATATATATATATATATATATATATATATATATATATATAATATATATATATATATATATATATAGATATAGATATATATATAGATATATATATATATATATATATATATATATATATATATATATATATATAGATATATGATATATATATATATATATATATATATATATATATATATATATATATATATATATATATATATATATATATATATATATATATATATATATATATATACAAGAGAAACAGAAAGAGAAAACCGTAGAGAAAACTCCCGAACATTCTATCCCATGACTACGACCCGCCTTTCGGAAACAGAAAAAAAGGTCAGGATCTA
>BOPN01002238.1:218618-223824 GCA_017312705.2 Penaeus japonicus
CTGTGTAGATCCCAAAGACAAAGCCATGGCTCTTGGTCTCATCTCTGGTGCTATCGGTCTATTCGGTAAGTCAAAACAGCTATCCATATATTGTGGATATTAATGAACGGATTAATACATATTTGTTATCGGAATTTGAAAGGAAAGACTTCTCTTTCGTTTAGAGACATACTTGAAGACTAATTCTTTTTATTTTCCTATTGAACGCAGGTAATGTGCCATGTCCCATTATATATGGTGCTGTGGTAGACTATGCGTGTATTCACTGGCAGGAGACTTGTGAAGAGCCGGGTGCTTGTCAGCTATATGATACTGATATCTTTAGAATGTTCTTCCATGGTACGTAAAGAATTATTGGTTCATTGCTTTATTTAGATAGAACTTTCACCCTTGGAAGTTAATTCAATTTAGAAAATATAGTTTGATGATCTTAGCCTTCATGTTTTAGTATACGGTTTGAATGTGGGAATTTTTATTGGAGAGAGAAAGTGAGAGAGAGAGAGAGAGAGAGAGAGAGAGAGAGAGAGAGAGAGAGAGAGAGGGAGAAAAAAAAAATTATTAGGAGGTGAAGTACGAACTTGACCTGATGTCTCAGCTATTATATTGCAGATATCAGCCTTCTGGAACGAATCTCTTTTTAAATGACATCACATGTGCATAGAGAACTGCAAGGTAGACATGAGCTTGTGACAATCCAGAGAATGACAGTTTCAAAATATTGTATTTTCCTCTAAACGCAGAATATTTCATCTATAAGAATGCGTCTAAGAATATGTGCATGATAACTACGTCTTGCATATAGCGTGATGCATTCAGTTAGAGAGAGGGAGGAGAGGGGAAGGGAAGAAGGGAGATGAAGACGAAAGAGAAATGGAGAGAAAGAGAAGGATCAAACAGGGCATAGGAGAGAAAGGGGGACACATGAGAGAAAAAATGAGAGAGGGGAAGAGACATACAGACTTTTAAAGCGTGTTTGTATCGTTGGCTGTGTGTCTGCGTTTGTGTTATAACCTGTTGCTTGTAAATGAATAATGTTTTTTTCGACGTTGAATTAGTCCTGATACTCCCTAATTGCGTAGTGATTTAACATGCAATACTTGTTTATAAGCAATCCTCCTACTACATAAGCCAATTTCTCCTGCTCCAGGTATCACAGGCAGTGTGATGATGTTGGCATTTATCGTGGACGCAGTGGTGTGGTACAGGGCGAAGTCCGTGTCCTTCACCGACATGGACGACACCTTCGAGGAGGCGACGTCCATGAGCCACAAGTCGGTGTCGCGCTCGCCGTCCACGGCCATGATCCCCATCCAGTCCCCCACGACGTCCACGGCCCAGGACGTCTCCCCGAAGCTCTCGCCGAGTGAGGGGGAGCCTTCCGTTAGTCACGAGGACCAACCTGTATCGAGTGTGTGATAGGAAGGAAAGAAAACTTGAGGGGAAAGGAAAGAAAGAAGAAAAAAATATATAAACTCCCATTTCACTGAATTTTAAAAAAGCATTATATTCATCCACATAATTGCCAACATAGTGCCACATTATCTTCACTAATTTTCACGGATTGGAAGCATGATAAGGCATGGCCCATCTCCTGTATATCACGGCATGTGACAGACTGTCTTTTCTTATAAAGTCTTCATTTTTATATGTATCCACGTGTTGCGGTAACTAAACCTAGTTACCCTTATGACAGACTAGTCTTGAATTCCAGGAGTGGCTCGTCTTAATTGCTCCCAGTCCTGTTTTCTGTGATGAGAACCAACTTTCACCTTTCATGTAGTACCATTAATAAAGACTGGAGAGACATTGTAACCTCGCAAGCAGTGAAATCAAGCTGACACAGTTCTTATTAACTGTCGCATCGCTCACAGTGAATCCACGTTCAGAAATGTGTAGTACTAATCAAGGGACTGGGACAGATAGATATCAGGACAAGGATATTCTCAGTGTCTTGGATCGGCTGGTACTCAACTTGCCAATTTTTGAAAAGTTGGAGCAGAATGATAGTGTGTCATCTGTACATATAAATATATTTAGAAAAATGCTAGTATGATAAGAGCTTTCAAGAATGATTATTGTTGTCTTCAGAATGTAAAACTTGTGCTAATGCTTGTTGCATTATCCGCAACATGAGCGATTTATTGACATGATGTATTTTAGCCTTGGTTATTTTATATGTCATGAATCTTATTCTTTTTTTTCTCTAGCACACTAGATTTAGTGTCAAAGATTCCTTGGCTGATAGAAGACAATTTTTTTAAGTTAACTAATGCTTTTCAAATATTTTATAGATGAAACTACAGAATATACACACCATTAAAACCTCACAACAACTGAAGGGATTATTCAAAGCCATAGAAATAAGTGGGAGTTTTGTAATGCACGTTATTTTAACTTTTTGTAGGTCTTAGTAAATCCTAAACAGTTTCACTAGCTATTGCTCAATATTTAAATAGAATATAAGGAATGCAATACAACTAGCTAGTTACTAGTCTTCATAAAAGGCATTCTGTTGTTCCTGTGATGAACCTCTATTTAGCGTTTATGAAATGATTATACAGCATATTTACTAAGGCTAATATTTTGGTCACGTTGTGTTATCTGGCAGTGTGCTGAATGAAAAGGTTTTCTTGTTAATCCGGTAAATAAAATTGATGGATAAAAATGAAATGATCATCGGTAAAGAGTGCTTTCCATAAATGAATCAGTTTTTGTGAGGTTGTGCTGTATAAGAAAGGTAGTACTGTATTCTAAACTGGAAAATGCTATGGCTTATTTTCCGTTAAAGTAGCAAAGAGAGGTTGTGCTTGTAAAATATTAATTTGAAATGTTATTTTATTTTTCATCAGATTAATTACAAAAAAATAAAGATATGTATTGTGCTTTTCTTTTTGAACAAAACCATTTTTGTTAAACACGGCACAGAATATATGTAATGATTATAGGTGCATTATGTCCCATTGTGGACGTCAGTTATAGCATGTAGTAACAGCTGTTGGAAGCTTGGTTTGAATTTAGACCCAGAGCTTTCAGCACGATTTCAAATAGTTTAGATTTTTTTTCTAGATTTCATGTCATTATTTTTCTAATATCAGTAATAACAGTTCCAACACCTGAATTCCAATAACCATTTACCATTTTCATCTGAGTTACTCTTTTTTTTATAGAACTATAATATTTTTTTTTTTTTTGAAAATGAGATGTTGTGCCTCCTGGTTAAATATGAATATTTTATGTGGGTCTTGCATAGATATTTAAATAGGATTTTTGTGAAGGACTTGTCTTCTCAGTATCGCTTTCAATGCAAAGCGAATTCATATACCATTATCAGTAAAAGCTTTCAGCCTTTGCCATCCGTTTCCTAAGGTTAGTAGAGGACGTGCTATCAAGACATTTTATAGCTTTTGTAATCGAAGTTCTGATATATATAGTAAGAACAAGCACTTCAAGCATTATACCATCTTTCTGTCGTTACAAGTTATATCTTTGCATCAAGCAGTGTTCTCCAAAGATAGTTTGGAAAGAAAGATTTAAACAACATTCAGGAAGGTTCAAGAATTATGTGCTAAGTGCTAGGAAACGCTAGAATGTATTCAAAAATGGTTGATGATTTATAGTTTTTTTGGTGCAAAATGGTCGATCATTTTCAGATGCGAAACTAATTTATTTGGATAGGAAATCAGTAAGAGTGGTAATTATATCATGAATGTGTGTGTGTGTGTGTGTGTGTGTGTGTGTGTGTGTGTTCGTATATGTCATCAGATGATTCTATGATTCATCAGGTATTATTCTGTAAAATTCATGTCAATAGAAAAAAATAGGTAATTGCGATTCAGTCAGCCGTAAAATTTGAAAAGAAATATTCAGCATGATTTCGTGGAGAAAATAAATAGTACATTCTTTCAGCTACAGTGTACCGTCATACACCCTGGAGCTTCCATAGAACTAAGCGCTTAACAGATAATTCTTGTGATCCTGAAAGTCTTTGGGCGGAACTTTTTAATTTCCAAGATTATTTTCTAAGGCCAGTAGTCGCTATTAGGTCCGGGTTCCTGACACTTTTTTTTCTAAATTCTAAAATTAAACATAGATTCAGGCATTTTCTAAGCAAATCAAAACAAATTTCCCATGTCAAATGTAGCATATACATTAAGTCTTTATCGAACAGGAACAAACTAAAGTAACGTAATTGATGTGCAATTCTGCACTGAAGAAACATTTTCTTATACAAACACGATCACTCTTACTATTTGTCATGTTTAAAAAATAATATCATTGTTAGTATTGTTCGACAGTATATAATTGTCTGACGGAATATCCACACATTTCATTTATTCCTTTTTTTATTCCAATATAGACATCACGAATTTTTTATTGCCACAGATTAGATACCAACAAGTCGAGACATCTTATTATAGCAAAGATTTTTTCCTGAACCGAGTTTTCTTTCTTTTTTTTTTTAACAAAATAAATAAGGAAATAAGTTTCACTGTGCTTGTTGTCCGTGGTGAATGTTTCGCACTGAATTACGAATTAATTTTACACTCATTACTTAAATTTGTACCTCGTTGCAGTTAGGTTCCTTAGAGTAATATATATCCATTAAATTTTCACTATATGAACAAAAGAAAAGCCAGGCATGTACGTGGCTGAGGCAAGATAATTCAGTCTTATACTACCTTTAACATTTTGAAAAGTAATTTAACGCTACAGGAAAGAACACTTTATATTAGATTTTTTTTAGAAAAGAAATGTTTACTTATTTACAAAAAATATTGTACTGAATGTGAACTATCTAATTTCTTAAAATGGTATAAATAAAGTATTTTCACAAGTTTAATATGAGAAATGCCTATTATTTTTGTATCTGCAAAACCACTCATATTGCGAAGAAAAAATATATATATTCTTAATCAAAACGAGTTTTCTGCATTCATGGATATCAGAATGTTGTCTTTGGACAAGTATGCTTGTTACCTCTTTATTTCATTAAGCTAGAAGATCATATCTAGTTTGTTATAAATAAATGAGTATTTATTTGTGTATGTGTGCGTGCGTGTATGTGCTTCTTTCCCTCTCTCTTTCTCTTTCTCTCTCTCTCTCTTTCTCTCTCTCTCTCTCACTCTCTTTCTTTCTCTTTCTCTTTCTCTTTCTCTTTCTCTTTCTCTTTCTCTTTCTCTCTCTCTCTCTTTCTCTCTCTCTCTCT
>BOPN01002239.1:7500-10000 GCA_017312705.2 Penaeus japonicus
CCTCCAACCCCTCGTTTGTAGAATGTTCAGGTGATGGTCACTTGTGTCAACCTCCTTCTCCCGTTCGTCTGTAGAGTGTCATCCTTTACCTCGAGTGTGTGATCGTTGGCCCTCTGTGTGTCTACGTGCGATCTTATCCGATATACAGACTTATATGTAGACTGTGACGAATACACACATCATTGAATATGTAACAATTATATTAGCTAACATTTTAGCTCCATTCATCTAACCTACATGAACAGATTTATGAAGAATGTTCAGAACACGATCAAGAATTGTAGGATTTCCCAACGCATTTCTCCACAAAAAAAAAAAAAAAAAAAAAAAAAAAAAAAAAAAAAAAAAAAAAAAAAAAAAAAAATCTACCAAATACATTTTTCGTTTAGCTTCGACGAGGTATACGCTGTGACTTTTCTGACGCAAGATTTCATGACAGCATCATATCTCATTTTCCAGTGTGCCAATACAGGCCGCAGAATAGCATTGTTACCTTCCTAGAATGATCCTAGTTTCCTGTTGGTATCGTGTTTTGTATCGCCAGGTTTTGTCATTGTTTCCAAAGTGTGTGTTAGAATGTGTTAGTTGCCCCCACCCCTACGTTGTGCTGAGGCTCTTTGCCGAAGGAGGTCATACTCCTTGGTCGCCCTCTAACGTGTAACATGCACATGGATATCACGATCACTTGTTCATGACTGCTCGTCACATTTTCCCTCAGATGCAGCTAGATCTGTCTGGCAGTTACTTTGCAGGATATCACTGTCGATTCAACAGGTTTTGACCGACATTTTTCAAGATACATTATTATCATTATCTATAAGGTGAATTCTGATCTCCAAAGACATTAACAATATATAACCACGTCGGTATTTATAACGAATGGATCTTTTTTAACCGTTTTTCCCAAAGTTTAATTAAGGGGTAAAGTCCACTGAAAAGAACAATAATATCTCCTTTTCGTAATGGCAGTTCTTTTAGAAGTAACATTCTCACTGTTGTAACTCCACAGACTGTTTCGATTTTCCTTTTCCTGGAATTACTTCGTGTGCTTTAAGACACTAGAAGAACAAAACAAATAGACACATCTATTGAACATTGTTGGGACGAGAAAGACGGAGCAAACGTATTCAAGAGATATGGGAATTACAAATAATTTTGAAATAGTGCCAACATTTGTGGTCGTTAATTAAAGGGAGTTGATAAAGTTGTTTTGACTCCATGAAACAAAAGTAGAAAGAAATATTGGTAATTAGTATTTCGAATCTAATATATGACATCAAGTTAGGTTACTCAAAAAAATGTAGGAAAAGTATGATAACAATGTTGATAATGATAATGATAATAATGCTAATAGTAATGTTAATGATAATAAGGATATTTTTATGATTGAATAGATAATGTAGTGAACATATTGATAGGAATAATAAAAACATAGTAATAATGAAATCACGATGATAATGATAAGAATAAAGATATGACAGCGATAGTAATAGTAATAGTATTAACAATGATAATGATGATAATGATAATGGTTATAGTAATAGTAATAACATATATCATGGAAATGATAATGATGATGAAGGTGATCATGATTATGACAATGATAATGATATTGATAGTAATAATAACAGTAATGATAATGATAAAAATAATAACAACATTAATGATAATTATTTTTCTACTACTAATGATAATAATAGTAATAATGATAATTATGATTATGATAATGATTATAACGATAATAGTAATGAGGATGATAATAATGACAATGATGATGATAATGATATAAATGATTATGTTGATAATAATAAAAATCATAGTGATAATGGTAATGGCACTGATTACTGAATAAGTATTGTTATATAATAGTCATAAAGATAATAATAACAAAAAAATATTGATAATGAAAATAATAATGAAAATAATAACACTAAGATATTAGGGAAAAAAATGAATGATGATGATAAAGATAATATGAATTATTATAATAATAACAATGATAATGTTAATGATCACGATGAAAATGATAATGGTTATAATATAAATAACAATGATATTAATGATAAAAAGAATAATAATGATAAAAAGAATGATGATCATAATCATGATGATGATAATACTAAGGATATGGATAGGATATTGATAATACCAATAATTAAATGATAATGATGATGATAATAATAATAGTAATAATGATAATAATTATGGCAATAATAATAATGATGATAATAATAATATTAATAACGATGATAATAATAACAATGATGATACCAATAATAATGGTAATAATAACATTAATGATAATGATTAAAACAATTGTGAAAATGATATTGAAAATAAAAGTAATGATGCTAAAAATGATGATGATAATAGTGATAATAATAATGATAATAATAATAATATCAATAATAATAATAACAACAATGATAATAATGACAATAACAATAATAATGATAACAACAATAATAATGATGATAATGATAATATTGATAGTAAAAAG
>BOPN01002239.1:15000-17500 GCA_017312705.2 Penaeus japonicus
ATCATTGTTATTATCATTGTTATTATCATAATTTTAATTATTATTATTATTATTAATATTAATATTATTATTATCATTATTATTATCAATATTAATATTATTATTATCATTATTATTATTATTATCATTACTGTTATTGCTATTATTATTATTTTTATTATTATTATTAATTCATTTATTTATCTATTTATTTATTTATTTGTTGTTATAGTTGTTGTTGTCATTATTATTATTGTTATTGTTGTTATTATGAATATTATCATTATTATTATTATTATTATTATTATTATTATTATCATTATCATTATTATTATTATTATTATTATTATTATTATTATCATTATCATTATTATTATTATTATTATTATTATTATTATTATCATTATTATTATCATTATTATTATTATTATTAATACTATTATTTTTATTATTATTATCATTATTATTATTATCACTATTATTATTATTATTATCATTACTATTATTATTTGTATTATCTTCATTGCTGTTATTTTTGCTGTAGTTATTGTTATCATTATTTATATGATAATTATGATAATGATATAAATTGTTATCATGATTATTATCATTATGATTTTTTTTGTTATAATCGTTATCATCATCGTTGCCATTATTATTACTATCGCAATTACCGTTATCATTATCATTATTTCTATTATTATTATCCTCATTATCATTATCATCATTATTACTGATATCATCATCGTCATTATTATTCATATTATTATTATTATATCTAATATCATGATTATATATTTCCATCAGTATTTCCATCCTCATTTCCATTGTCATTATCATTTTCGATGTCATTATTATCTTCATCATTATCACTATCGTTGTCACTATTATTTATTACATTATTATTTTTGGCATCATTATTATCATCAATAATTACAACTAACATCATTATCATTATTATTCCTAATAACCTTATCCTTATTGTCATTATCATTATTATCATCATAGTAATTATTTTTATCTTTAATATAATCATCTTAAATACAAGCATTGTTAATCATCATTTTTATCATCATAATCATGATTGTTTTGATAATATCATTAATATAATAATTACGATCAATGATATGATCATTATTATGATTTTAAGAATATCTTCTCATAATTATTATCATTATCATTAAAGCTGCAATTCTTGTTTTTATTGCATTCTTTATTTTTTTCATTATGATGATCAATATCTGATCATCATTATTGTTGCTGTAATTAGTAGTATAATTTTCATTATTATCATTGTTATTGGTATTATTATTATTATTATTGTCGTCATTATGATTATTGTTATTTTTAATTAATATTATTATTGTTAGTATCATCATTACTATTATCATTTTTCAATAAATCAATAAATGTTGTTTTTTTCTGCCGTTATTGTTATCATTATCATTGATATCAATATTATAACTATGATTACTATTTTTATATTCATTATCATTACTACTATCTATAGTTTATTATTTTTTTAATCATTATTACTATTTATATCATCCCTTACACATTTATTATTATTACTGCCATTATCATTTATATTCTTTATATAATCCTTAGCATTATTATTGCCATTATTACTATCATCATTGCCATTATCATTATCATCCTTATTATAATTATCATCATTATCATAATTATCTAATTCCTTAATGATCATTATCTTTATTATCATTATTATCTTACCATTACCACTATCAATTTCGTTACTATTATCCTTGTTATGATTACCATTATTATCAATAATAGGAGTAGCAGTAGTAGCATTATTGTCATAATTGTTATTATCATTATCATAATCTTTCCAATCATTTTTTTTTTTTTTTTTTTTTTTTTTCATCTTCGGCGCAGTACCAATTAAATGGCCTATTTTTGCCTTTTGCTGTTGGTCACTTTCGCAAAATGTCTCATCTATTCCTTTTATATGAGTATTATCAGTTTCATCACTTTTATTGTTGTTATCATTATCATAATTATTATTATTGTTGTTGTTATCTTTATTATGATTATTATTATGATTATTATTATTATTGTTATCTTATTGTTATCATTATTACCATTGTCATTGTGTCTTATTCTATTGATATTTTTATCCTTATTATAATTATTATCATCATTATCATTCTTGGTATTATTATTATCCTCACAATCATTATTGCTGTTATCATTAATGTCTTCATTATCATCATTATGATTATCATTATCATTATTATTATCTTAAATTTAATATCATTATCATTTTTACTCTCATTTTCAAAGTTATCATTACTGTCATTATTACCATAATCTATAACATTGCTACTATTATTATCATTATTCTTATTGTTATTTTGATATACTATTATTATGATATATTATCATCATTATCCTTATAATCAATATCTTTATCATCATCATAGTAGTCTGATTATCATTATTATCATAATTGTTGTTATTATTATTGTTATTATGATATTCATTATCAATGTTATGA
>BOPN01002239.1:79725-82225 GCA_017312705.2 Penaeus japonicus
TGACTTTGTGTGTGTGTGTGTGTGTGTGTGCGTGTGTGTGTGTGTGTGTGTGTGTGTGTGTGTGTGTATACATATATATATATATATATATATATATATATATATATATATATATATATATATATATATATATATATATATAGAGAGAGAGAGAGAGATAGATAGATAGATTAATAGATAGATAGATAGATAGACAGATAGATAGATAGATTTATTGATAGATAGATAGAGAGAGAGAGAAAGAAAGAGAGAGAGAGAGAGAGAGAGAAAGAAAGAGAAAGAGAGAGAGAGAGAGAGAGAGAGAACAAATGAAAAGGAAAGAAAGAGAGATATATAGAGAGAATAAGAAAGGCATCGAGAAAACAAATCACAAAACCTTTTCAAATTTACCGAACGCAAAGAAAGCGAAAAGGAAAATGAACACGAAACCTAGATACATATTCATCGCCAATATTCATGATGGCTAAATGTATACAAAAAGGCCATAGCAGTTTCCGATGCGGAGATTCCCAATGCACTAAAAGCCAACCACGATAATGCGCCCCTCCCTAGATCATATCACGTATGTAACCCCACAAAATCCTCTTGTGTAACACTTATCTACACTTTCCTTTCATCTCTCTCCCTTTCTTCCCTTCCTTTCGATGGTACTCATCATCCCCCGTTCATATGCGTATGGAAAACGGGGGAAGGGGAAGGGGAGACTTATAAAAAACGGCGGACGGGATGGGAGCCTCATAAAAAACGGGAAGATGCTGCCGTCGTGGGAGACTGCAGAACTGCAGGCCTTGGGAAGCGCCTAAGCTGCTTTCTGAAATGTGTTGCAATCTGTAGACTTTACTAGTGTTATTAATGTCTTATTCCCCTAACTTGTTTTGGTTACTTGATATATTATAAGCAATACTATAAGCTATAATCATCAATGTATATACTGTGTATAAACTTGAATCATTATTATCTGTTATTGTAAAGGGATATCTATCGAAATTTCGATGAAACTATACATGTTGCATGTCTATCCCGACAAACTACTGCGCCGGAACATGCACCAGCCACCCATTTCCACACGGTAACTTACCTGTCAAAACGCCGATAGATCACTCCATATCCGAAATAAAGATCGCCATAGTCCAAAGCCGATCCGCGGCAGCGTTTTCTTTTCTCCGTTTTCTTTGGAGCGTCTGTGTTTTCAGGGGGGACAATGGAGATTGTGAATCCCTCAGTCGAAATGATGGATCTGAGCAGGCATGTTCACAAAGCGAGAAGAGAAATAAGGCTGTTGCTCTTGCAATTTTATTTGTGAACGGCAGGAAGCAGATTGGTTGGGTTATCTTTTGCATTGTCGGAAAGGATGGGGAAACATAAGGGTTTTCCTTAGTTTTATTATATTAGGTTTAAGCTGAAAGTGTTATTTCTATGTTGATGCCCTTGTGAGTGGTGGTAAAATGTAAGGCAAAAACTTGGGATAAAAGTTTATTGATACAGGACAAAAATCATCGAAGTATGGGCAAAAATTTGTTATTCGTATGATAGTAATACAAATATAAGTTTCCATCGTAAATTTTACAATACCCTTACATCCCACAACCACATATCAAATAAAACCTTTAGGAGCAATATCATAAAATAATAAACACCCCTTCCAAACTGTAAAAAAAAATCAGAAAAAACAATACGTGGCAACTCGGCGGGTCCCCCCCTCCCCCCGGTTCTTCCTAAGGAACCTCTTGGGCAACGCCGTCCCAGAGGCCTTCCTTTTCGGGGGCGCAGGTAGGTGTTCCCAGGCCCTAATGGTCGCGAACTGCAACCCGGGAAGGGGGCAAAAAACGATCCTGAAAAAAAAGGAGCAACTCCGCTCAGAGTTCGCGGTGTTGCATACTGTTGCATACGTTCGGATGCATCGTGGGAACGTTCCGGGTAGCCCATGTCTGTAGTGAGTATCTATGTACATAAGATTCATATTAACAACGCTCACATATATTAAGACATACGCCTTTTCGCTCGACCTCGAAACCATTCACAACTTAGTGAGAAACCAACTTTACTTTGACAAGTTACTGTTGCAACTGCAGAAGCCTGGAACCCGAGACCTCGCTGCATTTCATCGCCCGGAGACCGCAAAAAGAGATTCAATGGGTGCATTCTGTCCGCAAGAAGAGCCCCAGGGAGGGAGAGGCACAAGAAAGGGAAGCCTAGACGACGAATGCCTAAAGGAAAGGGCATTTTTTCCCTGTTTCTCCCTATCCTTTCTTTTTCTTACCTCCCCCCCTCCCCCGTTTTGGATGGTGAAGGTGGCGTTGAACATAATACAGAGGGATTTTTTCTGTGAGAGCTAGGGATGCATTGAGAATGTGGTGACAGTGTTGGTCGGGGAGATATTACGGCAATAAATAAAAAGTGGGGAAAATGGAAACATTTTTACCTACGATTAGAACGAAAATCTTTCCTCCAGAGTATTCTCCTCGAATAACAAACACTCATACACGGAAAGATTCCAAGT
>BOPN01002239.1:87225-92225 GCA_017312705.2 Penaeus japonicus
TTAATACATACGTAAAAATGCATTTTGTGTATTGCAAGAACATATTTCAGAAATATTTATTGACATTTAAATACTGAGACTGACTACATGGCCGGCAATGAACCTGTAAAGTGTCAGATAATCAATATATCTTGATATTCCTTCCAGTCAAGTAAAGCTCATTGAAGAATATAAAAATACGAGTCTTTTATTACGTCTACCACGGATTGTGATTGGCTAACCTCCCCATATGTATGGACCAATCACACGACAGCTCTCGGAGATTTTGTCCTGAAGGACGACAAAAAACAAGCTAACTTGCATTGCGTAGTTCGGACTCAGCAACTCACAGTAAATTGCAATAATCATTACGTGAATAGTACGATTATCTGATTTCACTGGTGCATATGAAGACCTCTTGTTATGCAGTGAAATATTCCGATTTTCAATATAGCTAGTAGGGAAATGCAAGTTGTAGCCATGTCCATCCAGAACTCGTGAAGTCTTTCGGACGAGTTTGGCAAAGAGGCTCTCCGGGTACGAAATCTTTGCTGCATTTCTCCTTTCATCGGAGGCCCAAAGTTTTCAATGGCAAACGGCAAAGGGTTGCAGAAAGTTCCCATCAGTGCGGTTGATACCTTCTACCCTTCGAGGCCAAGTGATGTTGCACAGCCACAAAGTAGAGGGAAACTAAACGAAAGCTTAAAAAAAAAAAAAAAAATCCCCAGAATGAAAAACCTTTAGTGGATTATTAAAGAGTTTACTTGGCATGTTAAACTTGTAATGAATATACCACAGTGTCATCTTGTTAAAAATCTGATTGCATTATAGTAATGTTGCTTAAGACACACACACGCATACACACACATGTATATTTATGCACATATGGATCTGAATATATATATATATATATATATATATATATATATATATATATATATATATATATATAATTCATTGTTTACAGATCAGTCGTAAATACACATCATTATGTCATTTATAAATACTACCTTTTAATGTGCACATTTTGTGTTCCCCTTTCAAATAAATCAATACACGAAGTGTTTTAGACAACAGCTGCAGTCATAATGAAGATATACAAGTTATACATTATTAACGCCTGTGATTGGTCGGTAATACATTTCGTCTGGCCAATCACAGCTATGGATCCTACAGGAGGAAGGGCCGGGGCGAAAGCGCGCAAAAAATACAACTCACTTGCATTGATGATATTCGTATCCGGTTGCATGACTTCGAACGTTTGCTACAGTAGTTATATGAGTGTTATAGAAGAACTGCATTCCTCCATAGATACATAGCATATCCAGCACTCCAGTGAGACATATTTAAATTAACACTAGTTACCCCGAAGGTCCCAAATCAACCACATTTCTCTCAACCAGCAATGCATACCAAAGGATTCGGACAACCGCGTAGTAACGCCGTACGTCGACATAGAAAATCTTGGCTGCATCTCCCCATTCAGCGACGGGCCGAAGATTTCAATGGCAAACGGCCAGGACTTGCATATTGTTCCCAGGGCTGTTGAAGCTGTTGATGATGCACTCTCCATGTGTGCTGTCCTAACACAGGTGGTAGGACATTGGGGGTGGGGGGGGGGGGGAGAGTATGGATGGGGAAGGGTATGCAACATATATTTATTTATGTGGTTGATTTCCCGTGTGAGAAAGTTTTGGTTGGCATGCCGACACCTTTTTTTATGGTTGGTGTTAGTTTATCTGATGTTATCTTTTATATTCATTTGATGTCTGCTGATGTCTATCATATATATGCACACACACACACACACACACACACACACACACACACACACATACATATATATATATATACACACACACACACACACACACACACACACACACACACACACACACACACATATATATATATATATATATATATATATATATATATATATATATACTCCTTGTTTATACACCATTAATTTGTATATTTTTCCTGTTTAAACATTCTAGGATTTAAAAACTTATATAAAACACTTAAAAACTTAAAATACACATGAATGAATCAAATAGAGAGAGAAAGAGAAAGAAAGAGAGAGAGAGAGAGAGAGAAAGAAAGAGAGAGAGAGGGAGAGAGAAAGAGTGAGGGGGGGCATGTCTTTCCTCCGTCGTGGATCTTGATTGGCTAACGAGATGGCCTGTCTGACCAATCAGAATTCGGCTCTCCAGGAAAAGAAAAAAAAAAAAAAAAAAAAAAAAAATAGAACTGCAGCAACTGTCTCCGAATACGAATCACATATATTCGAATCCAAATTTTAAAAAAAAGTCAAAATACACCCAAATTTATTTTTTGGTGACAGTTTACAAAAATCGGAACAAATGAAGTAACAGTAACAAAGGACACCTCTAGATCGTATCCTAAACCCTATTCTTTCAAAGACTTCGATTCCACGACCACGCATTCGAACACATTTCATCCCCACATTGAAATCTTTGCTGCATTTCGCCTTTCATCTCAGGGACAAACTTTTCAATGGCCTTTGCATTGATCTTGCTCATCTTTCCCACCGCTGGAGTTGCATACGTTCAAGGCCAGCGGGGCAATGAGATCACGTGACCAGACTGCATAAGGTTGAAAAAGGGGTCTTGCATAGACGTCCTTTAAGTTTATTGAAAGAATGTGATTGTCAGGTTTTTTTTTTTTTTTTTTTTTTTTTTTCTTTTTTTTTTTTTTTAGTTTTGCTATGTATGACTTTTAATATAGATCTCTGAAATGATTTCTGTTATTGTATACATTACTAGATACATCATGGTTGATAGATGTATTGAATCTACGAGTATATGCGTTCTGATATATAAACTACAAGCAAGATAAGAATCAAGATATAAAACAATATTCGATTTCAAAAAGATATTGGTTTTCTCATTTTCTCTTTTCATATTACAAGCATTCAGAAATTTCATGTCTGATTTACTGAAAAAAGGCATACAAGTAATTGAAAAGGAGCAAACGGGAGGACCCACATAATCTGGCGTCTGTGATTGGTTGGAGACGTTCACTGCTAAACCAATCACAGGCTAGGATATGCTGTAGGTCGGTTGAGACAAAAAAAAAAGAAAAAAAAAGTAAAATAGTATGCAATATACGTTGCATTGAGCGTGTCCGTTTTCTAAGGAGAGGAAATAAATTGCTAAGATTTGCAATATCATCATAACTTCGAAAATGTTAATGTGTAAAGCTACAGACATGTCATGTTATACTAAGGATTATGATATGTGATATATCTTCCGAATGCAAAGACATGACCTTTGATAGGATTTAAAGTTTATTAAGAAGCCGTTCGGATGAAGGGACCTTCCACCAGAGGAAAATCTTCCCTGCATTTCCTCTTTCATCCTGGATGGAAAGTTTTCAATGGATCTGTTGCAACGCTTGCAGATGATTCCCACGTCTCTGCCTCCATCCCCCCCCCCCCCCTCTCTCTCTCTCTCTCTCTCTCTATTCTAAGATTTGTTGAAATACTATGCCATATATATATATATATATATATATATATATATATATATATATATATATATATATATATACATATATATATATATATATATATATATATATATATATATATATATATATATATATATACACATAGTATATTTACTGCAATAATTCACTTTGGGAAACATTATTGAAGCAAGTCAGAATGAAAAAGCAAGTCCACTTTGAAGTATCAGTCTTTCTTCTTTTCCTTTCTTACATTTTCTTTTATTCCATTAAGATATTTCAGTCCAAGAAAAAAAGAGGAAGAAAGTGATACAGTATAAGTAAATAGCAATATGCAAATGGGAGAACCCTCACTACCGGCGTCAGTGATTGGTCAAAGACGCAAACCGCTAACCAATCACAGGGCAGGATATACTGTAGGTCGGTTAAGAGACGTATGACTGTAAAAAAAAAGGTATGCAATGTGGGTAACTTGCATTGAACGCGTCCGTTTCCTTACGAGTGACCAAGATCTTGCATAACTTTTCAAGGTCATCATAGTTACGAAAATATTGATATGTAAAACCCAGAGACAAGATATAGCAATATATCTTACAAATATGTATATATGACTTTTGATATATTTCACAGGTGCTTCCATCGAGACACGACCTGGAGGGACAAGCCTTTCGGATGAGGCGGTCGACCGACGGAAAATCTTCCCTGCATTTCCTCTTTCATCCTGGATGGAAAGTTTTCAATGGATCTGTTGCAAAGCTTGCAGATGATTCCCACGCCTCTGCCTTCAACCCCCATTCTCCCCCCCCTCTCTCCCTCTCTCTTCGTCAGCAGAGTTGCATATCTTGCATACTTGATCATTATGGTTAAGAATGCATACTTGATGAGTAATATTGGTTAGACTGCTTTACTCTTTAGTGAAATATTGTATCAGTGACTCATAGTTTTTATTTTTGTTGTTCTTATTTTCTTTTTTTTCTGAAATATCCTAATATAAAGTCACATTCTATATCACTGAAGTACAAGTTCAATCTCTGAAGGCATTACGTGACACATGTTCAAAAATAAAACTACCGGAATAATGCATTATGACAGCCATCCTTGAAGCAAGTCAGGATTAAAGATACAAATACGTTTTGATTTATCGATACTTCTCTTCTCTTTTTTTATACACTGGGGTTATTTAGACATTACATTCCAGATAGAAAGAAATGTATACTAATGAAAAAAAAAAATGTAAATGGGAGGGCCCTTACTATGGGCGCCTGTGATTGGTTGGAGACGTTGACCGCTCAGCCAATCACAGGGCAGAGCAAGCTGTAGGTCGGTTGAAGGATGGACAACTGCAAAAAAATATGCAATGAGGGTAACTTGCATTGAACTTGTCCGGTTCTTAGAAAGAGAGCGAGATATTTCACTACTGTCCTCTATCAATGTAGTTTTGAAAATGTTATTATGTAACCCAGCGACATGTTATAATGTTATAATAATAACTATATCATAGCATTGACCTTGCATATAGAAAGATATGA
>BOPN01002239.1:97225-107225 GCA_017312705.2 Penaeus japonicus
TTTCAATATGATTCAACGGAACCAAAATAGCAACCCGGATACGTACCGATAAGAATCCGATGCTGGTGCCACATCGGTTCCGTTCGGCTGTAACCTCCAACGGCTGCCCTGCAACGGCCGGTAGAGAAACTTACCTGCAGTTTCCCTTTCAGACGACGTAAAAAGTTTTCAAAAGAATCAGTTGCAATTTCTTGTCGTTTTCCCACACCGAGATGTGTGTTGCAGCACTGGCAAAGGGTGCAACATTGGGAAAGGGTGCAGCTCACATACGCTACACTCACGGTCCACCATTCATTCGATTGCACTTGCACATTCGTGAACCCTATACTGTGGGCGTTATGATATGTTATTGGTAACCAAATTGAACCTGGAGATGTTGTAGATATAATGTTTACGATATTAGTTTGTAATTATGTTATCGTTACTGTTATTATTATTGTTATTATTGTTATTTTCATTATCATTATTATTACTATTATCATTATCTTTATGATTATTTCTGTAATTATTATCATTATCGTTATTATCGTTATATGATTATAATTATTACTACAATTATCATAATTATCATTTATCAGTATCATTATTTTTATCATTATTATCATTATTTTCATTTTTATCATTATCATTATTTTAGTTTTATCATTATTATCATTATCATTATTTTATCATTATCGTCACTATCATTGTTACCATTGCTATGATTAACAATAATTATTATGATTATTCTTATCATGATCCTTATTATTAAGATATTCAATGTTACTTTTACCAATATCATTATCAATATCACTACTAATGTTATCACCATTTTTTTTCTTTATTGTCATCCTCATAACTAGTATCAGCAATATCATCATAGCTATCATGATTATCATGACTATTATCATTATCAATATCAGTATCGTTATCATTACTACTTCTGTTATCATCATTATTTCTATCATTATTATTGTTATGTATCATCGTCATTATTATCATTATCTTTATCATTATCTTTATTACCATTCATATTGTTATTACCATCATCATTTTCATTTTTCTCGTAATTATCATCATTATTGCCATCAATACCATATTTATTATAATTGTTATTGCTGCTACTATCATTATCATTATCATCAACATTAATAATGTCATATTAATTATTTCATTATCATTATTATCAATATCATTATCATTAGTATCATCATCATTATTATTATTATTGTCATTGTTATTATTATCATAATTATCATCGCTAACACAATTATCTTTTTCATTATTATTATCATCATCATCATTATTACCATCATCATTATTATCAATCTTATCATTATCAATTAGTATTATCCTAATAATCATCATCGCTATTGTTATCATCATTATGTTAATCTCATCATCATCATTATCACTGTCATTGGCACTGTTAATAGTAGTAGCACTAGCATCACCATATCATCATCCCTATCACCATTAGCACTGCTATTATCATAAACATCAGGATTATGACATCACTATAACTAATATTCATAATCGATAAAGCGATAAATATAATCAAAAGTTGAACAATCAAGATCCTCATTTCTGCTAAAATCTTCTTTATAAAAATCATAAGGAAGGAAATTTTATCAACGAATAAAAATAATTGTTTAAAAAGTCCAATAGAGACATCACCTCGACTCATGCAAACCGCAACGAGGTCATTATGACATCAAAACAGTCTGAAATCAAGGCATGATGTGTTAAGTTGCTTGATGTGTTAACTCACCCTGGAGACGTGAGCTCGTTGGATGAACGTGTGTGTGTTTGTGTGTGTGTCTTTGTGTGTGTGTGTGTGTGTGTAGGGGGGGGGGTGAGAGAGAGATAGATAATATATATATATATATATAGATAGATAGATAGATAGATAGAAAGAGAGATGTATATATGTGTATATGTGTGTGTGTGTGTGTGTGTGTGTGAGAGAGAGAGAGAGAGAGAGAGAGAGAGAGAGAGAGAGTATGAGTGCTTGGTGATGTCACCGTCCTCCTCGCTCACCAAAACAAACTTTCTCTCGCCGTCGCTCTGTCTGTACCAGGTCAACATCCGGATCCTGGTTGACCTCTTGCCTCGCTTAGGACACACAAGGTCAAGAGGAGAGGTTGCCAGGGATCAGAGAGAAATGAGGAGAGAGATAAAGAGGACAAGGGGAGAGGGACGAAGGAGGAAGGGAATAGAAGTGGGAGAGAAGAGAAAAAGGAAAAGGAAAAAAAAGAGGATGGCGAGCGGAGAAAGAGATAGAGTAAAAAGGGGAGAAAGAGAAATAGATTAAAAGGAGAAAGAGGAAGAGAGTTAAAGTGGAAAAAAAAGATAAATGAGAAGAAAGGGACAAGAGAGGAGAGGGGGCGAGAGGAGAAAAGAAGTAAAAGAAGATAGGATAAGAAGGAGAAGGGGGTATAGAGAAAAGAGAGAGAAGAAAAAAATGTGAATGGGGAGAAAGGGAATAGGAGGAGAGAATGTAAAAGATAAGCAAAAAATAATCCAAAAGCTAGATATAATGATAACTTTTTCCTTGAAGTTATCTTGATTAAGATACATTTCGATGACTAAAATAAACAAACCTAGTTTGTGGGAAGGGCTGGTCAAAGCACAAATGAAGATTTATAACCTAGCGGCCATTTATCACAAAGCCATGGGAAAAAAAATGTCCTTAATTTGCTGTGATAAAGTGCCGGACGTATGAATTTATATCCGGCTAAGTCAGGCGTGATACATGGAGTGCGGAATGCGTAGATTTTTAAGATTGTGTTTTGACCGGTTTTTTTTCTGATCTATTAGTTTGTAGGCTAAATAATATATCATCTTGATCTCCGTATTAGCGAAATGATAGAAATCAGACGTTCATATTTCTATTATGTATATCTATTACTTCATGTATGTATATCATTTTTGAAAAATTGTATATACATACACATACATTCATTCACACACACATATATATGTATATGTATATATATATACATATATATATAAGTATATATATATACGTTAATATATACATATATATATACATATATATATATGAATATATATATGTATATATATGTATATATCATATATATATATATATATATATATATATATATATATATATATATATATATATATATATATATATATATATGTGTGTGTGTGTGTGTGTGTGTGTGTGTGTGGTGTGTGTGTGTGTGTGTGTGTCTGTGTGTATGTATGTGTGTCTGTGTGTCTGTGTGTGTGTGTATTTGCGTATGTACACATAGCTGTGACTCAGATACAGAAATCCTCGCTACAATTGCAAACTATCGCACAGCCTCATCCTTGTTAGGCATTTATGCAGCAGGTGGTGTATGCCTTCGGGGTTCTTTGACATTTTGGGCAAATTGAGGATTCTTGCATCTTCCATCGGTGAAGGTTAGCCTTTTTTCATGCCTCGTTCATATGCAAAGGTCGCTGTTACTATGTGCTTTGGGTTTACTGGCTAGGTTATCGGGGTTACTTTTGTCGGGTCGTCATTTTATCCACATTTTTTTTCTACAAAACTATGAATATCGATATAGATATACATTGAGTAAAGATATAGGTTTAGGTAGACTAAAATTAGCTCCCCCCCCACCCACCCACCCACCATCCCGCCCTTCCTTCTCGATAAGTCGCCTATCACTTTCGTCTTACAAACCGGAAGGTCGAGACTCCAAAGTTTCCCCAAGCTCCCAAATACTCGAGATTCCCAAACGCTCTAAGTTCCCCCAAAACTCCTTAATTAAGTACCCGAATTTCCGAGACTTCCCAACACGGAGTTCCCAAACCGCCTAAATTTCCTGAGATTCCCAAACGCCCTAAGATCCCAAAATCCTTTGGTCTCCGAGTTCCCAAAGTCCATGAACACCCAAAGTACCCAAGTTGCCCTCCCCAAGCCACGTGGGCGCGAAATCCCTTCCTAACAGGTTTATCATCACTAAATCAAGCTGGAGATTAGCCGCTGCAGTTCCCAAGACATGGCAAGTAGGTCGTGAGAAGGAGATGCGGGAAAAGGAACACGCGGTCACTCGCTTCCCTTGCAGGTAGTCGGCGGTGCATTGTTGCAGAGAGCTACATTGTTGCAAGGGGCAGGCCGGGTTGAGCGAACATGACAGATGAGAGCAGGCTTTGTTGCAGCGTCGGCAAGAATGTTGAGCCCAGAGAAACTGCAAAGAATCAACGCCGTGTCGATATTCATAACTGTGTGAATTATTGTGATGATGACAAAGATGTAGTTTGTTCAAAGGGGCGGTGGTTATATTCCTTGTTATATTGATTTTGCGAACGACCGCGGCAAAGAAAATAAGTAAATGAATAAGGAAAATGTCCATGCATGTACAAAGAACATAAATATAAATACATTTTAGCACATATACTAAACAAAAACAAAATAATCCACCATTGGGAAGCTATAAAGCGTCAACTAGGATAAGGTTTGTATATGTTATATGCAATTTCGCTGCTCCAAAGAGTCATCTGCATAAATCAAAAAGAATCATCCTCCATAAGGGAGATAGAGAGTGAAACAAGAGAAAAAAAAAAAAAAAGAAACCCAATATTCTAACAAAACTTCCAGTCTCAACCTGACAATCAAATCATTAGAGCGTACACCCATACATGTGCAACATTCCTTGCAGTTGAATGATCTTAACAAATGCATTTTCAAACAGCGAATGGAAATAAAAAAAACAACAACCGTAGAGCTTAGTCCACCATGGTAAACCTTTTATTCACAGGTAGCGAGGCCTCAGTCTGAACACTGCAGTCTCCCCTTTCAGCCGACCGTCCTCAATCCCAACAAAAAACGGGCTGCAACTCGACTCCCGCGTGAGAAAACATGACGTTATATGGCAGGTGTTTATTTAGTGCACAATACCGACATCGTTTTTGTATATTCAGTGAATATATGCTTTAGTTTCAACATTTATTTTAAAGGATAAGCTTATGTATAAATATATCTGTCTAACATGACTCCTTCAAAGTTATCTGAAGGAAATATCCAAAGTAAGTAAGTATTAGTAATCGCCCGTTACTCGGCGGCGTAATTGAATAACTGGCACCTCAGATTCACCCTTCATTGCCACTACATGTTGCTATTTATGACAATTGCGGGGTCGGATTGCCATCATCTACGGACCATTTAAAGGGGGGACAGATGGTCATAAATTTATGCCAACTCATTCGAATGTGTTTTTTCTTTTTGTTTTTCTTTTTTTTTCATTTCTATTCTTGTGTGTTGGATTATACCTTCAGTTATTTTTCTTTCCTATGGGCCACTTGGCTGTAAAATTTATTGCTCTAATGGTGGGAACTTTTAAGCCCGTGTTGACTCACAGTTTTCAAAGGCGACAAACATGATTTCTTTTTTTCTTTTCTTTCTTTTTTCTTTTTTTATTGGAAAGAAAAAGTTGTTTGTGTATGGTGGCGGTAAGACCAAAGTTAGGCGGAGAGAAGGAGTGAGGGAGAGAGAGAGGGAGAGAGAGGGAGAGAGAGAGAGATAGAACGAAATAGAGAGAAGAGCGAGAGAGAGAGAGAGAGTTAGACAGACAGACAAACAGAACGAACTAGAGAGAAAAGCAAGAGCCAGAAAGAGAGAGAATTCCGAAGAAGGAAAAAAAACAAAAAACCTTTTACAGAAACACGTCCCAAGAAGACCTACATTCAAGAAAGGAAAAAAACAAAACAAAACAAATAAAAGCATCGAATGAACCGCATCCTTCAGCCTCCCGAGAGCATCTAAGGCTTTTAGGAATATCCGTTCGTGGAGAGAGAAAGTGAGATTCGAGTCTCGATTTCCGTGCGCCGGTCGAGCCGCCTCTGTCCAGGGAGATGATATCTTTTGCACGGACGTCTCTGGCGCTCGCTGCCCTCCCTCTCGGTCGCTTTGTCGGTCCGTCTCTCTCTGTCTGGATGTCTGGATGTATGGTTGTATCTCTCTCTCTTTATATGTATGTATGTGTATATATATATATATATATACATATATATATATATATATATGTGTGTGTGTGTGTGTGTGTGTGTGTGTGTGTGTGTGTATAAAGAGAGATACAATTATATATCCAGACAAACATCCAGACAGACAGACAGAGAGACGGACGGACCGACAAAGAGACCGAGACACACACACACACACGCACGCACACACACACACATATATATATATATATATATATATATATATATATATATATATATATATATATACGCACAAATTTATATATGTATGTATACACACACATATGCAGACGCATATATATATATATATATATATATATATATATATATATATATATATATATATATATATATATGTATATATATATATATATATATATATATATATATATATATATACAAATTTATATGTGTATGTATACACACACATATGCAGACGCATATATATATGTATGTATATGTATATATATATATATATATATATATATATATATATATATATACATATATATACACATGTATATATATGTATATATATATATACATATATACAGTATATGTGAGCGTGTACATTATATGTGGAAGGATCACACTTTAAACTCGAGACTTGTGAAAACGTAAACACATAAATAAGTGTGTGTGTTTTAGTTCCCGTATTCCATAACAACTTCTAAAAACAAAATAATACATTTCTTTTTCCGTTTCCTGTTTGTTGACATTCTTTCTTCTTCCTAATTCACATACTTTTATAACTTATTCTGCGTATACGAAACGTGTATGTGTGTGTAAATATGTGTGTGTGTGTATGTGTGTGTGTGTGTGTGTGTGTGTGTGTGTATGTATATATATATATGTATGTAGGTATATATATGTGTATATATATGTGTGTGTGTGTGTGTCACCCTCTGCACAAAGAAGATATTTTCGCTTCCAAGCGCACGTGTACACACGAAAAGAAACACATAAACGTAGACAAGTATGTACCCACAGTTACACATACATAAACAGACAAGCCGTTGGTAACATTAGCGAGTCGAGAGAAGTACACTCATTGCCGCTTGGCACAAATAACAAATAAAACCTAAAATAAGCAAAGAAGAAGATGGGGAGAGAGAGGGGAGAGGGAGAAAAAAGAGAAAGGTGGGGGGGGGGGGGTATTAGAGGATAAGAGAAGAGTTGAAAGGGGATATTGCAAGTGAGGAAAAAAAATAGATTTGGTCAGAATTGCACACACCCACACAAACATACATACATAAAAAAACATACTGAAAGTAAAACAGACAGAATTATATCAAAATGGGGGGGTTGGTTTCTGATTAGCTTCTTTGTTAACAGGTCCGTCCCTTGGTTAACTGGTTATTCTCTTGGTTAACTGGTTGTTCACTTCGTTAACTAGTTGCTTTCTTGGCTAATTTGTTGGTCTCTTGGTTAACCGGTTGGTCTCTTGGTTAACTAGTTGTTCTTTTCGTCAACTAGTCGCTCTCTTTGTTAATTTGTTGGTCCACTGGTTATCTGGTTGTTCTCTTGATTAACTAGTTGGTCTTTTGGTTAACTGGTTGGTTTCTTGGTTAACTGGTTAGTCCCTTGGTTGACTGGTTGTTTTCGTTAACTAGTTGGTCCCTTGGTTAATTTATTGGTCTCTTGGTTAACTAGCTGGTCCCTTGGTTAACTGGTTGTTCTATTGGTCAACTAGTTGCTCTGTTGGTTAACTGGTTGGTCCCTTGGTTAACTGGTTGTTTTCTTCATTGACTAGTTAGTCTCTTGGTTAACTGGTTGGCCCCTTGGTTAACTGGTTGGTCTCTTGGTTAAATGACTGGTCTCTTGGTCGACTGACTGGTCTCTCTTGGTCAGCTGGTTGGTCTCTTGGTTAATTGGTTGATCTCTTCATCAACTAGTTAGTTTCTTGGTTAATTGGTTATTGTCTTGGTTAACTGATTGGTTTCTTGGTTAACTGGTTGGTTTCTTGGCTAACTGGTTGGTCCCTTGGTTAACTGACTGGTCTCTTGGTTAATTGGTCCCTTGGCTAACTGGTTATTCTCTTCATGAACCAGTTAGTCTCTTGGTTAACTTATCTTGTTATTGTCTCTTGGCTAACTGGTTGGTCCCTTGGTAAACTGAATGGTCTCTTGATTAATTGGTTGGTCCCTTGGTTAACTGGTTGGTCTCTTGGTTGACTGACTGGCCTCTTGGTTAACTGGTTGTTCTATTGGTTAATTGGTTGATTTCTTGGTTAACTGGTTAGTCTCTTGGTGAACGGGTTGGTCTCTTGGTTAATTGGTTGATCTCTTGGTTAACTGACTGGTCTCTTGATTAAGTGGTTGGTCTCTTAGCTAACTGGTAGGTCTCTTGGTTAACTGTTTACTTTCTTGGTTAAGTGGTTGGTGTCTTGGTAAACCGGTTGGTCTCTTGGTGAACTGGTTGATCTATTGGTTAATTGGTTGATTTCTTGGTTAACTGGTTAGTCTCTTGGTGAACGGGTTGGTCTCTTGATTAATTGGTTGATCTCTTGGTTAACTGACTGGTCTCTTGATTAAGTGGTTGGTCTTTTAGCTAACTGGTAGGTCTCTTGGTTAACTGTTTACTTTCTTGGTTAAGTGGTTGGTCTCCTGGTTAACCGGTTGGTCTCTTGGTTAACTGACTTTTCTCTTGGTTAACTGGTTGGTCTCTTTTATAACTGTTTTTCTCTTGATGTCTTGATTATCTGGTTGGTTTCTTGGTTATTGATAACTAGTGTCTTAGCTAGCTGTTTTTTTTTTGTTTTTTTTTTCTTAAACTAGTTGATATCCTGGTTATCTGGTTAATTTCTTTGTTGACTAGTTATGTTCTTGGGTAACTAGATGTTTTCTTGGTTAATTCTTAAGCTTCTTGGTTAACAGATCAGCTGGTTGCTTTCTTGGTGTATTGCCCAACTGATTGGTTTCTTGATTGGTTGATTAACTGCTTGATTTCTCGGTTTATTGGTCAGCTAGTTGGTTTCTTGGTTAACTGGCTGGTTTTCTTGGCTTATTGGTTCCTTTATGGTTTGTTAGTTTAGTAGCAGGATTTCCAGAAAGTTATAGACAGATTGTGGTTGACTAAATTTTGGTGGTGAACCGGATTCTAGTACAGCATACGACTCTATAGTAAAGTCAAATTCTTCACCACTGTTGCAATCCATGACAGAAAATGGATCTTTCAGGAATTTCATTCTCTTATTAAAAGTTTGTGGTAAACTTATGTATCTGTAGGTGTTTGCTAATTGTATGATATCTCTTTTGATAATGTCATGTTGGCTGAATTTGTTATTATTATTTATGAAATAAAAGTGTATTTGAGACATTCTTTCTTTTCTTTGTAGTGTAAAAAACAATGTAACAAGGATGATGATGATAATAATGATAAGGATAATAATAGCGATGATAGATATAATAACAATGATGATAAATATGGTGATTATAATGATAATGAGGATAATAATGGAAATAATGATAATGATAAGAATAACGATGAAAATAATAATGATAACAAGATAACGCTCATAATATTAGTTAAAAATGATGACAATAATGATAATTATGATGATAACAACAATGATAATAGTAAAATAATAAAGATAATGATATCAATAATGTTGGTAGTGATAATAATAATGTTGGCAATAACAATGATAATGATACAATGATGATAAGGATAATCATAGTAGCAATAATAGCAACAATGATAATATCATTAATAAGAGTAGCAATTATAATGATAGTGATTTTGTTGCTGTCATTATCATTCATGATCATGAAAGTGATAATGGTTATGGTGGTAATAAGGATAATGATAATAGTCATAATAATAAAATGATAATAACAAGGATAAGGATCATCACCATTATCATTATGATGATAATGATAACAATTATGATAATGATAACAATAACAATAATGATGATAATGACGATGATTTTACTTCACACACAAATGAAATTACACATACAAAAACGCTTGTGAACATTCACACCCACACACCCACCCGCCCACACCGAAATACACGTAAA
>BOPN01002239.1:159725-162225 GCA_017312705.2 Penaeus japonicus
TGAATATGATTGTTTGCAACATATTGCCATTATGCATTAGATTACATATATCAATATCAATCCAAAATATCTTCGTCATCTTCCTATTTGCAATGATGACTTGTTGTATAATTCATTTCAACACTATGTCATTCTAGATCAATTCATATCTATTCGTTCATCTTAGCCATCATTAGATAGTGTTGCATAATGTCATTATCAATATCAACAGGCAAGTTATACCGTTGTTATCATATCAACATTGATATCATTATGATGAAATCAGATTTATAATTACCTTACCATCAGTAATGATTATGCTTCATTAATTTCATTATGGCTATCATCGTAAACATTTTTCAGATCAAACAATAAATATGTAAGATCATTAAGAATCAATTTCATTATCATCATTGCCACCTAAGTTGACTATGTTTAATGACCCTGCTCATATCACACTCATCATTATCATAATTAATATCCAGATAAGATCTCATCTCAAAACAAAACATATTTTCAAAGATTTATCTCTACATCTGAAGTGGTAATCCTTTCAGAACAATGATCATAATAAACTTAATTTATTGATTAATATTACCGCTTATAGTCATCATTAGGACAAAATAAGCCTCCTAATAACGCCTCACTGATCAATTTATATCAATATTCTATTCATATCATCATACTTAATATCAAGATCTGACCTCATCTCATACCAGAGCTGCAAGAAAGGGATAACTATTCAAAATCATCCCCATAGCATTTTAGATCCGTAATCTATAATAAATATTACACTTCATTATGAATACCCTCCTTATAATTGATAAAGAGACATAGCGTTATAACAAATAAGTAAATCAAGATACCTGCTTGAGAATCAATCTTATCTCTGAAGAAGTTATCAATTCATAACCATCATGACCACTACCCCTCGTTGCTTTATTCATGATCGTATCTCAAATCAGTTTAACTAAAGATGACTGCTTCAGAATGATCCCTACACCGTCGTAGCGATTCTGTGGTCATGAAATGGTGACTACTTCAGTCATCATTTCATGACCACTTAGAATCGCTACGACTCATTATCTTACTCATGTTCATGCTGTTAAGCAAAAATAAGATCAATAAACGAAGATAACAATTCCAGAATCATCCTCGTATCTAAAACGGTCATCATTTCAGCATCACTATAACGCACTCGTCACGATTCATTCTCTTACTCATATCATCCCCGTCATCAACAATAGAGCAAAAAAGTCCTTATCAAATATATCAAAAAGTCCTTATATATAATTATCAAAATTTCTTATGATATGATACATATATTTCAAAATATATGAGTCCTTATATATTAATTATCAAAAGCCCTTATCTCAAATCAAGTTTTAACAAAGATACCTACTACAGAATCACCTCTTCTATCTGACGTAACAATCATTTCACGATCATTTCACGACGACGACCACAACTCGCCACGCCTCATTATCAGACGCATCGCATTCGCCCTCCCCGTAATCAAATCTCGAGCGATGTCCTTATCTCAGATCAGATCAGTCAACAAAGATGACTGCCACAGAATCATCCCTCGATCTGGAGCGGCTGTCGGGAGTCTAGACGAGGAATTCGCAGCGCAGTGACCCTGGCAGCTGTTTTAGTCACTGCTACGTGCATCTTTATTTATCAAAGGTTACATGTACAGGGTCCCTCTCATGCGCTCTGAAGGCACCGCTGTTTGTGACTGGCTGAGCGGAGACTTAGTGTGGAAGAGGACTTGGACAGGGGAAAAAATGAGACATTGCGTTTGAGGTTAATCATTTCATTCATCTTTCTATTAACATCATTGCACTTTTATTTTGTTATTATTATCATTATTATTATTTTGTTATTATTATTATTATTATTACTATTATCATCATATTATGATCATGATGATATTCAAATTATCATCAGTATTGTTATGATTATTATTATTATGATTTTGGGGGTCTCTGTAATCTTAATCTTTTCTCTTTTCGAATTATTTTTTTCTATTTCCTACATTCTCTCTTTCTCTGCACAAACTTTATTTCTATAAATCTCTAATCTCTTATTATCTCAATTCTATTCTCTCTCTCTCTCCACCTTTCTCCTTTTACTCTTTCCACCCATCTCTCTCTCTCTCTCTCTCTCTCTCTCTCTCTCTCTCTCTCTCTCTCTCTCTCTCTCTCTCTCTCACTCACTCTCTCTCTCTTTCTCTCTTTTTCTCCTTCTCTACCTCCCTACTTCCTTCCCCGCCAACCTCCTTCCCTCCCTTCCTCTTTCCCCCCTTCCTTCTTTCCTCCCTCCCTCTCCCCTCTCTCCCTCCTTCTCTTCTTCCTTCTTTCCCTCCCTTCCCCCTTCAACCTTCCTCCCTCGCTCCCTCCCTCCCTCCCTCCCTGCTCCCCCTCCCGTCCATCCCTCTCTCCCTCCCTCCTTATCTCTCCCTTTCTCCATTAAAAAAAAAAAAAAAAAAAAAATCTCACATTTGTATCTGGTTGCATTT
>BOPN01002239.1:184725-187828 GCA_017312705.2 Penaeus japonicus
AGTACTACTGGTTTGATAACTTCATATTATAGTTAAATTCTTCCTTCTCTTCTCTATTGCAAAGTTGCAATAAATAACTGCTATTCATCAGACTTTATCAAAACAGTTATTGCAATAAAAGACATGTGTTTGGTAAGGCCGAGTTTTAGGTTCGTATTTCAGCAACGTTCTCCTTTTCCTCTCTTCTTTTCCTCCATTGCAGCGTTGCAGGAAAATAAAATGAAGCAAAAAATAAAAAAAAATGAAATAAAAAATAAAGACTAATTAGAATCATCATAATTTATCACCACAGTTCTATTACAACCGAGTAAATAGCACTTGCGAGTTCCAGAATTCCAGTTGCATTTTTTCTTCCTCTCCCCCTTTGCAACGATGCAATTGAAGAACTAAAAACCAATCGAAGGACAACGACTGCATGCAACCTTCAATGCGATGCTGAGAATTCGCGTCTGTGACCTTTCAACCGCGACTGTCTCTTGGGAACTTCACGCTTGTATGTTTATCTTTTTCTGATATTTAGATTTTTTCTGATTTCGTTTTTATTAGTTTTTTTTTATTTTTATTTTATTTTTTTTTTATTTTTTTTTTTTTTTTTGCTTTTGCTTTCTTGTTTTCTCTCTTTCACTTTCTTTTTTGTATCCTTTTCTTTTTCATTTCGGTTTTCTGGTATTTGATTTTTTTTTCTCTATCCTTCTTCTTTCTTTCTTCTTCTCTTGCTTTTTCTCTCCTTCTGTCTATCTCCATCTTCCTCTCTCTCTGGTATTTTGACTCTCTCTCCCTTTCTCTCTGTCTCTTTCTCTCACTTCCTCTCTCTCACTTCCTCTCTCTCTCTTTCTCTCTCTCTCTTGTTTGTTTTCTCCCTTTCCTTCATTCCTTTTGTCTTTATATATATTTTTTTTTCTTGGAAGAACGATTAAAATGTCGAATTTAAAACAAAGACCTCCAAGTATTTTGTTGTTTACTGCCTGCTTATCTATCGCGAAAATTCCTTATAACAAGGGATCTAAATTTTGTCTTATCATTTTAAGTCCTTAGAAAGGAAACTTACTTGGCCTCGAAAATTAATAGAATTGTGATCAAGTGCTTTGATTATATCAAGTAATGTACGGAAGAGGAAAATATATAATGTTTTCATATATATCACACGCACAAAATCATATGTATTCACAAATGTTTTCGTTACGTGAGAGAACTTTCAGTCGCCAAACAATTACTAAAAGAAAAGAAAAGAAAAGAAAAAAAAAGAATCAAAATATTGTCCTATAAAAGTAAAACTTAGTTAATAAATAAAAACGCCGGTATCCCTAAAGCGTTTAGCAAGTTGGCAGTGGGAAGACTAAGTCATTATTAATGCAATCGTGTGGGGTAAGTCAAGGAACACACACTGTCCCAAGCGACCCCCCCCCCCCCTGTGTTCGTCTTCAGCTCAAGCTGGCGCCGACTTGGGCTACATTTGCGAGATAATTATGATATGTATTGCATATGCATCCTCAGAGAGAGAGAGCGAGAGAGAGAGAGAGAGAGAGAGAGAGAGAGAGAGAGAGAGAGAGAGAGAGAGAGAGAGAGAGAGAGAGAGAGAGAGAGAGAGAGAGAGAGAGAGAGAGAGAGAGAGAGAGAGAGAGAGAGAGAGAGAGAGAGAGAGAGAGAGAGAGAGAGAGAGAGAGAGAGAGAGAGAGAGAGAGAGAGAGAGAGAGAATAAGAGAGAGGAAGGGAAGGAAAGAGGGGAAAAGGGAGATAGATGAGAAAGGAAAACGAAAGAGAAAGGAAAAGAGAGAGAGAGAGAGAGAGAGTTAGTTGGAGATAGACAGATAAATATGAAGAGACAGAAAAAAAGATAGAGAGAAAAAAAAAAAAAAAGAATCAGAAAGAAGGTAAAGGAGGAGAGGAGGAAGGATGAGAGGGAAAACAAGAGAAAGGAAGGGGGGGGAGCGAAGGAGAAGAAGAAACATAGTTAATGGGGTTTTGGGTTCACAGAAACGTTAGTAATCGAGGTTAATGCGAACATAAACACACACAAACACAGATCTGAGTCCCTCTCTTTCTCTCTATCTTTTTCAGAGATGATTAACTTCCTTTAGTGTTTGTTCAGCTTCTTTCCACCTTTTGCTTATTGCTTCTTTTCTGATTTCTCTTGATTCTTGATTCTATATCTAATTCATCCTTCAATCATCCTTATTTTGTATGCATGTGAACCATATCTTACCTTTTAAATTGCTCCTTATTTTGAAAAAAGACACGTTTTCTGTTTTATTTATTTTTTATCTGTTTCTTCACAATCCCTCTACCGAGTCTTGAAGCGTCCCTTCCCTATACAACGAACGTGCTTCCCATACCTACCATATCAGTCTCAGAAGAACACGTTAAAAGAAAAAAAAACGAAAAAAAAACGAACCCAAAGACAAACACCACAGGGTTTCGTGCTGGCGAGAGTTCGTTAACAAGTTGTTTCGGTGTCTTTGTCAAGGGAGCTGTCACCACCAACCGATAAATAGCGTTGGTGTGAGCTCTCGGTAAGCCTGACGTCCGGTGATTGTGTTCAAGGCAGAAGACAAGAAGACAGGCTAAATTGCGTAATATATTGGCCTGTGCGGGTGGGACACGTCGAGCTGAGACAGGAAAAAGGAAAAGCGTTTGTAATGTTATCTTTTCGGAACCGGTTTTTCTCGCACTAGTGAACTTCCTCTTTTTGAAACTACTGAATTGCTTCTTGTTGAAACTACTAAATTACCTCTTTCTCCGCGTGTGGTTATTTTGCTGTCGATGGTTTGGTTCGAGGTTAATAGACTATGTACTTACGTGTATAAGTGTATTTTAAAATGTATGAACAAAGGTCACATTTTGCCATCACTCTGTGTAGATAGGTGTCTGTTTGGTTGTTTTTTTGTCGTTGATGATTTTGTTTTTGTTTTTGTTTACGTACAGACACAAGAGAGGCTGGGAAAATGAAGCGAAGAATGCGGGCTACACAAGGCGGCATGTGTTAATTCGAACAAAACTTGCTAAGCTCTGGGGGCAACACTCAATTACACGCTATATGCTTTTCCCAGACAGCCTTCAAAAAAGAATTTCTCTGTATTTGCATAGCTGGGCCTGTCGCGATCTC
>BOPN01002239.1:200271-202771 GCA_017312705.2 Penaeus japonicus
CCCAGCCTCCCCCACTACCCATCCTTTTCCTTCGAGCCCCTCCCACCCACCCAGCCCCTAGTAATCCCCATGGCATAGTCACCCATTTGTTGCCATGTTCATTGCAGAGTTTGGCAGAGAATGAGAGAGAGAGAGGGAGAGAGAGAGAGAGAGAGAGAGAGAGAGAGAGAGAGAGAGAGAGAGAGAGAGAGAGAGAGATGCAAAGGTCATCTGCACAAGTTGCATATCTTTTCGAAGGCATTACGAAGGGATATTTAGATAGGAAAACCGTTCATGTCATTTACATAGGAAATTTGTTCTTGTCATGAAGAAAGGAAAACCTGTTCTTGTTATTTAAAGAAAACTCGTTCTCCCTATCTATAGGAAACAAATATTGTTATTTATTAGGAAAAAATGTGTTATTGTTATGCAGACAGAACAACGTAAGGGAACAAAAACAAAGAAAAATACGAAACTTTTTTTTTCTCTTTTTTTTCTATATTCCTTCTTCCTCCTTCAATCAAGGTCTTCGGTATAATCATGTATTTCCTGTTTTTTTCCCCTTCGTTGTCTTGTTTACACCATGTTCAGCTCGAAGCCTGAACAATTTGTTGTTATTTAGAGGAAATCCGTTCTTGTCATTTGGAAGAGAAAAAAGTTATCTTGTTATTTGGAATAAGTTTTATTATTTTCATCTAGTGATAAGTTGTTTTTGTTATTTGGAGGAGATAAAAAAAAAAAACGTTATTGTTAATTGCAGAACTTTATCAGTAAGAAGAGAAAAACGCATCTTGTTATATAAAAGGAATCGTTCTTTATTATCTAAATTAAAACCGATTAGGTAATTCAGAGACAAACCATTTTTTTTTTTTTTTTGTCATTTAGAGGAATCCTATGTTTGTCTAAGGAAGGTCGAGAGGTCAAGCAAGGTCACAGAGACAAGGGGAGATCTGGCATCGGCCCTCGTTACGTGTGACCTTTTGAATAGCTATCGACCGAACTGAAATACTTGAAAGACAATTCAACTACGATGATCTGAAGGTCATTCTACGAAACAGAAGGATGGACAGATATAGAGAAATAGATAGATAGAGAAACAGATAGATAGAGAAATAGAAAGAAAGATAAATATAAAAGGAAAAGAGGGAAAGAGAAATCTTTGAGTAAAACTGTAGTTTTGTTTGTTTGTTTGATTGTTTGTTATGTTTTTATTTTTAGCTTTGTTTTGCTTTTCATTCTATAATTTGTCTTTTTTTCACTTTTCTTCTTAGTCATCTTTAATTTCCTCCTTGTTTAAAGATGTTATTGGAGAAGAAAAAAGAACATAATTTCAAAATATAATCTAAAACTTAGGCGGTTCTTTTTTAAACCAGTCAGCTGCTTTAACAATATGAGCCGATCACTTGTTATCGTGGATTGAACTAGTCAGCTGGTTTCATAGTATGAACCAGTCATCTATTTTCATGGTATGAATTGATAAATTTAATTTAAAGTATTACTTTGAATCAAACAGCTGTTTCGATAGCATGAACCAATCAGCTGTTTTGATAGTATAAACCAATCAAGCTGTTTTCATGGTATAAGCCAAATAGCTGTTTTCATGGTATGAACCAATCAGCTCTTTTCATGGTATGAACCAATAAGCTGTTTTCATAATATGAACGAATCATCTGTTTTCATGATATGAACCGATCAGCTCTTTTCATGGTATGAACCAATCAGCTGTGCTTTATGGTATGAACCAATCAGCTGTTTTTATGGTATGAACCAATCAGCTCTTTTCGTGGTATGAACCAATCAGCTGATTTCATAAAAAAAAAGTGTGTGACAGCTACCGAGCCATCATAGCATAGTAAAGTGACATTCAAGTTTTGCAATGAATCAACAGACTCTTCCTGGTTGCACTGCATGACGGCTTCAGTTGCACGCGTGGGCGAAGGTTAAGTGGACGGAAATAAGGCTCTTCGTCCCTCGGTATGAGTTAGAATTTTTTTTTAATAAAAAAAAAACATAGTTAAAAATTAAAGAAAATAAAAAATAATAGGTAAAACAGATCAATAATGCAAATAAAATGAAAATGTACTACTTTAGGTTACTTTGTTGAATGACAAGATACCTTAATGATAGCAATGAATGTGATTTAATTTATGCCACGTCCATTCTCATGCGTATATTTGGTTGACAGTGTAATCGTCATGCATCACTTTTGCATGGCAAGGCTCCGTACCCAGATGACTTTGCAGAGATCGACCTTCCTTTGCAACAACGATCAAACACTTTTTCTTCTTCTTTCCTCTTTTCCGTTTTTTTTTTTTTTTTTTTTTTTTTTTTTTTTTTTTTTTTTTTTTTTTTTTTTTTTTTTTTTTTTACTTATTTTTTCCTATTCTTTTCTTTTCTTTTTTTCTTCTTCTCATTTTCTTATTTTCTTCTTCTTTATCCTTTTCCTACACTTGCCGTTCTTTGCTTCATTTTTTTCTTTTTCTTCCTCTTTCCTTTGTTATTATCATCTTCTTCTCCTTCT
>BOPN01002240.1:10000-20000 GCA_017312705.2 Penaeus japonicus
AACTCTCATGATACGCGAGGAAATTTTTAGCACGACGCGAGGATAATAGTTATTACACGTTCCTCGCTCCATCGGGACACACAGTCTCTTTGTACTCGACTGACTGTCCTTTGTTTTATGTCGGTATTTCGTGTGTGTTGTGTCTTTGCTCTTTTTCCTTCGTCTTTTGTAATTTTTCTTCGTCCTGATTTCGTTTTCTCTTACCTTCTCTCTCTCTCTCTATCTATCTATTTATCTCTGTCTGTCTGTCTCTGTCTCTCTCTCTCTCTCTCTCTCTCTCTCTTTCTGTCTACCTTCTTCCCTCTCTCTCTCTTTCTCTCTGTCTCCCCCCTTCTCTCTCTCTTTCTTTCTCTTTCTCTCTGTCTCCCCCCTTCTCTCTCTCTTTCTCTCTGCCCCCCCCCCTCTCTCTTTCTCTCTCTCTCTCTTTCTGTCTACCTTCCTCCCTCTCTCTCCCTCTCATTCTCTTTCTGTCTACCTTCCTCCCTCTCTCCCCCCCCCTCTCTCTTTCTGTCTACCTTCCTCCCTCTCTCTCTCTCTTTCTCGTATACGTCTAAAACACCCCATGATTAAAAAGAGAAAAGAAAAATGCACACTCAACCGGAACTGCAATTGCGTTGGGAAATTAAGAGTTCACCGAGGTTAGGTATGGGCAGATTGGCGGGGGAGGGGGAGGGGGAGGGGGAGGGGTACGAGGGGTAGAGGGGCATGGGGGGCGAGGTAGATGGGTAGAAGGACAAAAGTCTTGCGAAAGAAAGAAAGAAAAAAAATGCAATGCCATCTTAAAACAAAACTCGGATTTTATCATTTTTTTATGAGAAGTTAGGTCTTGTAGAGGTAGGTGTGGTGTTTTTTTTCGTTTTTTTTATGTCACGGTATAAGGGCTGGGTTAGTCGAAGTAGACGTGGCTTATTTTTTTTGGGTCGCATGATGGTAAATGTATTTATAAAAAAAAAAAAATTAAATAAACAAAAGATGTAATATATAAGTGGAAAATAATAGAAGCAGTAAAAAAAAAAAATCTTATTTATATAGTACTACCTGCCATTCTCATATCTAGCATAAATATACTACTCATGCCTGTGGTTAGAGTGCGAATGCCTATTCAGTCCTAGTTATGCTATTTCTGCGACGGGTCCACATCTCCACAGGAAGTAACCCGACTAGGGACTTTTTGCGGAAAGCGTATTTAATGATTATTAAGGGGTTATTGCTGTAAGTAATATTATCGCTAAATACAGATGAAGATAATTATAATTTTATCATTGTAATTATTCATATGATCGTTATTACTGTCTATATCATCATTATCATTATTATCAAACTTATTACAATCATTATCATTATTTTATAGTATTTGTTGTTTGAAGTTGTAGTTGTTTTTCCTTTAATCACCATTATCATTAGTATCATTCTTATGATGATTATTAGTTGTAGTATTTATAATAGCAATAATACATACATACAAAAATACACACACACACATACACTTACACACACACACACACACTTACACACACACACACACACACACACACACACACACACACACACACACACACACACACACACACACACACACACACACACACACACACACACACACACACACTTACACACACACACACACACACACACACACAAACGTGCGTTGCCAGAAGTACGTGATTTCGAGATTGCAACGAGTCTATATAAGGGCTCGTTACCCTAAGCGGCTACACAGTCCCTTCGGCTCCACGTCAAGGAAGGGAAGAGCGCCCTTGCGTGTCAGCCAGTGATCACATTCGGCGTTGCCTGTCGTCAGCGCGGTTCTTCAAGGATGCTGACGAAGATCTGCCTCGTGCTGACGCTTCTTCTCCTAGGAGTAGCGTCAGCTCAGGTGGTAACTGACAGATCAGGTTAGTTGAAATTAGCATAAAGCTAGTTTCATGTAACATTAATTTGCTTATTGCTTTTAAGAAGATGATAGGTTTCTTGATTCAAGAAATTAGGTATGTGAACAAAGAAGAAAAAAGAGAAACGTTATTTCTAAATGGTAAAGAAATTAGTTGTATATTTTCCATTGCTTTAAAAACGTATATTCGAAGAAAAGGGATATTGGCAAATTCAACAGGGCTTGTAAACCCTTATATTTGATCTGTCAAATAGATTGTTTTATTTGTCACTTCATCATTAATGTTTATACCGTGAAGTATAGGTAAACCTCATTGTTCCGGCAATGTGCTGAGTCATCACACAACCTGGAAAAGCACCGCTCCCACAGACACATTCAACCGAAAAGGAGAAGCTTTTAACGTTGTTTACTCACCAAACAATGAATAACAAAAAAAACAAACCCCCAAAAAACTCACACACCTACACTAAAGACTACAATCAAATCCCCCAAAATACATATCAACAATGGCACACGAGCGAATAAAAGACATAACACAAATAAGATGAAAAGGACACGAACTTCTTGGTCTTGAGATAAACGGATCCAGGCCTATCATCCTCGGTGGATTCGCAGGTGTTTGCGCTCCGACGACCTTCAAATCAGCTGACGGTCACGACTTTGCTGTTTGTTCAAGGACTCACGACTTTTTTACGCCTTTGTGGCTAGACTTGGGGTTTTGTGTTCTTGTACTTGTACTGTTGTTGCCGAGTTTGTTTTGTCTTTGTCTTTGTGAGTTTTTGTTATTTGTTATTATGATTCTATGGAGTGTTATTATATTTTTATTGAGTGTTATTATATTTATATTGAGTGTTATTATAGTTATATTGAGTGTTATTATAGTTATATTGAGTGTTATTATAGTTATATTGAGTGTTATTATAGTTATATTGAGTGTTATTATAGTTATATTGAGTGTTATTATAGTTATATTGAGTATTATTATAGTTATATGAGGAGAATGTTTTTTTTGTTGATAATGTGTTATTTTTTAGAACAACGGAATTTATTATTTTTTAGTATACTTCATGATTAGAATTACATCACGAACTATCATGGATGCAAATCAAAACAGAAGTTACACTGTGCAGAATCGTTACAATATCTTAATTACCTAAACAGAATGACACGTGACGCCATTCCATGCATCGTGACAGAGTGTTCAAATTCCTCGTCTTTTTACAGAGTGTCGCGTGTGCGGCGCCGGGTGCCAGGCGATCCCGCGCTCCGACACCTCCTGCTCTGTCTGCATCTGCGAGGGCGTGGCTCTGCCCGACTGCCCCTCGCAAGGCCCGTGTCCTCCAGGATGCAGGGATGGGCGGGACAGCGACGGGTGCCGCCGGTGTGACTGCCAGCGCCCCGATACCCAGGTGTGCCCCGCCCTGCCTCCGTGCCCCGAGGAGTGCCAGAGGTCTCAGGGTCTGGACGGCTGCCCGACGTGCGTGTGCGGGGGCGAGGGGACGCGCGTGTGCCCCGCCGTGGCGTGCCCGAGGGAATGCTCGCTGGACATCGGGCAGGACGGGTGCCAGCGGTGCCAGTGCGAGCGCCCCGGGTTCTGCCCCGCCCTGCGCCCCTGCCTGAGAGGCTGCATCGAGAGGAGCGACCAAACGGACTGCTTCTCCTGCAACTGCTCCCTGCCTGAGGACGGCACCCTCCCTGTCGACGAGGCTCCCTTTGGCGCGCCGGATTCCTTCGGTCCTGAGCCGTTCGGTCCCGGGCCTTTCGCTCCTCTGGGACCTCTAGGACCACTCGGAGGGAGGAGACCCTTCGACAGACCTTTCGACAGACCCTTCGACAGACCTTTCGGCAGGCCTTTCGGCAGGCGCCCCCCTTTTCTGGGCGGGCCCTCCAGACAGTCGCCCCGATGCCCCGGCCAGCCTCGAAGCTGTCCCCGCGGCTGTCGGATGGCGTTCACCGCCGAGGGATGCCGACAGTGCATCTGCGGCGACAATGCCTTCCTATGCCCCGGCGTCCCCAGGTGTCAGAACCGATGCCTCTTCCTCAGCCCCGAAGACCGGTGTTGCCGCTGCGAGTGCCCGAACCAGCGCCCGCGGGGCCGCCCCAGCCTTCGAATCGAGCCCCTGGTTGGGTCTCTTAACCCCTTCAGACCGAACGTGTTTAGGATTGGTATCCTTCGACTGAGACCCTCGGAGGCGCCCGGGAATGTGGCTCCAGGAGACGTGGAGTTTGTAGGCCGGGACCCCACGCCGCCGTTTGCCGAGCGGCCTGTGCCACCAGCTGGAGCTCCCAGGCAACCAGCTGGAGCTCCTAGGCAGCCAGCTGAACCTCCCCGGCAATCAGCTGGAATTCCCAGGCAGCCAGATGAACCTCCCAGGCAACCATCTGGAGCTCCTAGGCAACCAGCTGAACCTCCCAGGCAACCAGCTGAGGAACCCACACAACGAGACAGATTTCCATCTCAATCAGAACCTGATCAACCAGACGAAGCTCCGGTGCAGCCGGCCGAATCCCCAGCACAGGCTGCTGAGGCGCCCATGGAACCAGAGACAGCCCCTGCCCCACCAGCCGAGGCGCCCATGCAACCAGACGCAGCCCCTGCCCCACCAGCTGCTGCAGAACCAGCTGAATTACCGCAACCAGCAACAGATTCTGTAGCACCGGCTGAATCCCCAGGACAACCCAACCAACCACCTGGAAATCAACCTGAACCAGCTGAAGCACCGGCTCAACCAGCTGAAGAGCCACAACAACCAGCTGAAGCACCTGCTCAACCAGCTGAAGAGCCACAACAACCAGCTGAAGAGCCACAGCAACCAACAAGAATCGACAGGTTCACCGGCCTGCGAATACCAGCCGGGGAGAACGCCGAGACAGACGCTGAAATCCTTCGATGAACACAGATTACAGCAAGCACAAGTCGATTACAAAAACGTATTTAAAAACGCTTGCTACATTTCACTAAACGTGATTGATTTTGTATTTAAAAACCTGTATTGGCATACTGGGGGGAGGGGATTTTATACGCTGTTTCTGCAATTATTAGGCGAAGCAAATTTTGTATGTTATCCAAGTTTGGAATCATGTTTTGAGAATAAATTTCCTTGAATTCTATATATTCTTTGCATTATCCTTTATTTTGTTGTTTTCAATCATGATTTTGATAACATGAATAATATTGATATTTATAGTAATATATATATATATATATATATATATATATATATATATATATGCATACATACATACATACGTATATATACATAGGTGTATATATATATATATATATATATATATATATATATATATATATATGTATATATATGTATATATACATATATATTATATATATACATATATTATATATATATGTATATATATATATATATATATATATATATATATATATATAGATAGATAGATAGATATACATATCTATGTATATAGGGGGAAGCACCTAACCCTCCTTCCTACTAGCAAATCAGCGAATAACCCTTTTAAGGTAGTCACGTGCGTATAACCCCCCCCCCCCCTCATCCATTTATTTTGATATTTCTATATCTATTTTAGCCTTTGTAAATTGTTCATACAGTGGGGTTAATTCCATATACAAAATGTGTCATATTCAACATCCTCATATTCTATAATACTATGAATATCTTTGAATTAGTATAAAGGAGCGCTTCCTGATTTCATATAATTTCTCGACCTATTTATATCATATCTTTAGAAACAATGACGATGGGGAAGAAATAAAGTTGAGTATTTTTTTTAATAACGCCGCATTACTAAATACTATAAATGTGCTATCGATGGATTCCTCTCACCCTGAACTTATCAAATATTATTAATATTATCCGCAATTCCACCCCTATACCCAACAATCTAGGTTTAAACAGGAGAGACCACTCGTTATCAATCAGGTCGTCAGAACTTCATCCTACGCTGGTAAACAATCGACTGATATTTTTTTTCTTTTACCGAATGTACACTTATTTGAAAAAAAAGAAAAAAAAAGAAAAAGAAAAAAAAACATTAACTAAGGATGTTTAATTCTTTTATAAACGACAGCCAATGAGAGCCCTCCTTAGATCGACAGCCAATGAGAGCCCTCCTTAGATCGACAGCCAATGAGAGCCACCCTTAGATCGACAGCCAATGAGAGCCACCCTCAGATCGACTAGCCAATCATAGCGCTTTTAGGTTCCTCAATGCTAGTGATCCCGCCAGTTTGAGTTTTCGAGCGAGTTTCGAGTCGGTTGTTGTATCGTGAGGACGTTTGTATGTGTGTGTGTGATTATGTGTGTGTGTGTGTGTATGAATGTGCGTGTGCGTGTGCGTGTTTGCGGTATTCGTCCTAAGACATTAGTGACGCGGGATACACATAGACGATGTATTCAAAAGGTGTCATCGCTACATAAGGAACCAATCCAAGCTCTATGTATGAAAAAAAAAATTAAGGTAAGTAACGTTAAGTTCAATGCAAAAGTTAGCAAGTTAACTAGGTCTAACTTCAAAGCAAGCTAAAGTTTGGATTTTGTAAACAAAAACGCCATGGAAGCAGTGCATTCAAAATTAAAATTCCCGCCAAAAATTGTTTAGTGCCGTGATCGCTGTGTCAGATATATTCAATAAAACGAACTGACTGAAGCTCTGAAAACTTACAATCCCTAGGGTAGTAACATATGTATGTATATATGTATGTATATATTATATATATTATATATATATGTATATATGTATATATGTATATATGTATATATGTATATATGTATATATGTATATATGTATATATGTATATATGTAATATATGTAATATATGTAATATATGTAATATATGTAATATATGTAATATATGTAATATATGTAATATATGTAATATATGTAATATATGTAATATATATATATATATATATATATATATGTGTGTGTGTGTGTGTGTGTGTGTGTGTGTGTGTGTGTGTGTGTGTGTGTGTGTGTGTATGTATGTATGTATACATATGTTTATAGATTAATCAATTAGAATTAATTGGTAGTATAGCTTGCTTGCATTGTCCAGAAATTGGTAAATTTGTAAAGAAAAAAATGGCCAACATTGTTTATTTTGCGACGCCTGGTTGTTAGTTGTCAATCTTTAATTGGTCACGGATGGCATGATTAGCTGTCAAGGCAGGCATCGGCGTAAACGCGGATGGCATGATTAGATGTCAAGGCAGGCATCGGCGTAAACGCGGATGGCATGATTAGATGTCAAGGCAGGCATCGGCATAAACGCGGATGGCATGATTAGATGTCAAGGCAGGCATCGGCATAAACGCGGATGGCATGATTAGATGTCAAGGCAGGCACGGCGTAAACGCGGGTGGCATGACATCAGAACAAGATACGGGCTGACCCCATCTCGGAAGGCACGATATCCTGCGGTGGTTAGGGATAACGAGGGAACAAGGGACCGCCCTACTACCTCTAATATTTTCATGCTGCTTCATTTATGACCTCGTTTCTGGTTTACCCTGCGTGACCTTCCGAATGTCACCGCAAGTACTAAGTGACATAGGACCTTATTAACTTGATTTTTGTATATATATGAGTGTTTGTATATACGTGTGTGTGTGTGCGTTCGCGCGCGCACATCCTCTCTCTGTCTCTCTCTCTCTCCCTCCTCCACTCCCCCCCTCTCTCTCTCATTGATAAGAATTCTGAAACCAAATCCCAGATCTCAACTCCATTCCAGGTTCTTCTACCGAATCATTTTTCGTTTTTTCTGATGAGGGAGAGGATGAAATAGAGAACTCTGCCCCTCTCTCACGACGGAGACAATTGGAGGACCTGAGACTCCTGCTTGTGATTCGTCTGATGGCGAAAGCGATTACGTTCAACTACATAATAGCAGCATAGACTCCGATGAACCATTATCGGAGTGTGGTACCCGCGATCATGAACGTAATTCACCAGGTACGTGAAGCTGCAGAATCGTGACTTTGTGTCTGATGAGCCGTTATATGAGTATGCTAATTGCATTCTTTCACGAAATTCACCAGGTGGTACAACGTTCCGGTGGCGCAAGAGAGAAAATGTGTCACGAAAGTTCGGGTTTACGGCGAAACCAGGCTTGAGGGTAAACTTCGATGCCTCGATGTCGCCTCATGAGGTCTTGAAAGTTTGTTTTTTTTCACGGACGAAATGCTGAACATCATCGTGGAAGAAACTAACAAGTAAGTTCCCATCCCCTTCATTTCGAAAAAAAGATGCAAAAATTCAACCTGTTCCAAATACATTGTCATGCTATAACTCCACCGAATGTTTATCATCCATTACAGGTATGCCGAATCACACCCAAGCTTGGTAAGAGGACACGAGCGCAGGTGGATGCCCGTGACTCTTCCCGAATTCCAAGTATGGATTGCACTCAGACTAATGATGGCGATGGCGCAGCATTGGTCAAAAGATGACCTTCACGAGGCACCCTCTTCCCTCAAACACATGCCTCGTGGTGACAGATTCGACCAAACATCAAATGCTCTTCATTTCTGTACCGACGATTTCCATGACGGAAACAAAAGGCTGTGGAACCTCGGCCGCATAGTCGAGCTTCTTCAGAAAAAAAATGCCAGACATTTTATATTCCACCACAGTGGATTCTAAAAATTCATAAACTTTGTGTATCATCAGGCCCAACATGTGGTTACACACGTTCGTTCTAATTTTACATGGGTCAAGATAAAAGGGGAACTGCCGGCATCACATAAAGCCGTCGCCGACCTAATGGAGTCAGCAGATGTCTTGAATAAAGGGTATAAAAGCCTTTACGTAGATAATTGGTACACTTTCCCTGCTCTGTTCCATTGGATCCAGGGAAGGAAAGACCAATGCCTGTGGGACTGTGCGGGCCAATAGGAAGTGGATGCCGAGGTATTTTGAAAAAGGAACTAAAACTGAATAAAGTGGACATAAGAAGCACGCCAACTAGCATGCTGTGCCTCAAGTGGATGGATGAAAAGTTCATCCACATTCTATCCACAATAAACACGTCTGAGATGGTCGAGCTTCAAAGACTAAACCGAAATGGAGATCACGCAATAAAACCAAGGGCCATAACAGACTCTAATGGAGGCGCGAAAGGAGTCGACGTCGGTGACCAACTGGCTGCTTCTTATCCAGCCACGAGGAGGATCCTGAAATGGTACAAAAAGGTATTTATGTACCTCTTCGATATAGGAATGGTAAACGCTTTCCTTTCATACAAGGAAGTAGGCGGGGAAGCTGGACAGCAGCTTGTCTTCAGGGAGGAAGTGGTGAGGTGAGGACGTCCGGCAGTAACGAATTCTGCTATGCGATTGCAGGGAAGAAATCCTCACGTGCTAAGGGAAATTGAGGGGAAAAATACAAGCGGTGCCATGTGTGCTACACGCATGGCAAACGAAAAATTTGCTAGGTTCCACTGTGTGTTTTCACATGCTTTGAGAATTACCATAATAAGGCAAAGTACTAACTTGTTGATATTGTACATATGTAAAAAGTTTTTTTTTTTTTTTTTTTACATGTAAATACATGTATATATTCCACTCCCTTTTTTATTCCCCACATGTAATTCCAAGAAAAATAGACTCACAATAGTTTATAGAATATGCTATGACATTGGTAAAATGAAACAATTACCGATTGCCAAAATGTTTTATCGTTTCTGAAAATAAAACAAAAACACAAGTGATCCAAATTCTCTTTTTCGTTTGCTATCGAACAAAGTTACTTAGATTCATAGGAATAATTATACCATAAAAAGCTATGAATTATTCTATTACAATTATCAAAATGCTCATGTCTTTAAAAGATTTCCTAATACGAGTCTAAAATATTGGAAAAAAAAAGTTATTTTGAAGACACTCCAGTTAGAAAAAAAAGGGAAACCTATGTTAAACTGCCTCGTAAAATAAATACCGTTACGGAATTGCGCCATATGTGATAATACCGCCACAAGCCCGTATACACTAATTTCGAGAAAACCGCGACCAATGGGTCAATTTATATCATAATGATGGATTGCAATGATTGTCTTTATCATCATGATAGGTGGTAGTAGTATCATTATCATCATTAGAGCTGTTACTGTGT
>BOPN01002240.1:52500-55000 GCA_017312705.2 Penaeus japonicus
AAGCCACTATAAAGCTCTGACAACATATTAGCAACATTTTGGCGCCAGGGGCAATTCGGCAGGTCTTCACTCTCATATTTCTCAAAGGAAAGGATGAGGGCCAGGCCGTGAGGTCTCGACCAGTTCCTGTAGTCAGAATGGGTATTTTTGGGTTGTTTCACTTGCCTCACGTTAATCTTTTTGGGGAAACAGACCTTCGGTATTTTCAGTTCCCGGGGCTTGGTCGGAGTGTCGGGGATTGGGATAAATTTGGGAGGGTTGAAGTAGTAATCGCGCTGGAATCTGTAGGTTCTAACCTCGTGGTGATACCGCTCCTCGACTCCATTCCCTTGCTGTGATTGTCAGCGTTTGCAGAATCAGCTTGGTGAGCGCCATGAGTTCTTTGCTGTTCGCAAACCGGATAAGAACTTGGTACATTGCTTCTGTTAACAACGAGCCGTGCTTGCATTCTCCATCCACTTCCACGCTTAGCAGATACATGTCGCGCTCAGCAGGAACAGGCATCGTGCTATGTGCCATGTCTAGGTCGGTGGTGCCGTCGTTGGTGCCGTCGGTGCTCAGCCCAGCCTGTCCCACAATATCTCCTCCACGATCAACTGTGCCTAGTAGCACATTCTGTGTGAGCGGCTTCTACCTCGTCTTGCTGGATGTCATCAGTAAAAACTGTATTTATGAAGAATAACTTTGGCCTCCTGGAGAGACTCGGGCAGTTCACATCATTAAATGTCTGCACGAGTTCCTGGAAAGTTGTTATCTTGCCGTCATTTGACATTATGCAATCCTCAAACCCTTTCCCGTAGAATATAAATACTGCCGAGTCATATTGTGGTGTCTGAGAAAATGTGCAGAACACTTCCTCCATTTCCTCCTTCGTCAGATTTTCACGTGGCGGTAGGACGTTATATCCGAGTCTAGTGAAGATGTCGTGTAGTTTCTGGACATCCTGCTGACAGCCTCCGAGGTTGTTGATGATGAGGACATGGCCCCTCGGTGAGCTTGTGGTCTCATATATGTTTTCTTCCGTCTCCATGGCATCACTGCATGTGACTGATAATGCATTTTCTCTCGGAGAGCATGGGTTGAAATAAAAATCTGACTTGAATCCCAGCCTTCGTATTTCTGTGGGTTGGGCCTCTGGCATCGCCTTCTCCACTCGCTTCATGAGCGCGTCGATCTCCTTGCGATGAGCTTCCTCCATGAACACTCTGCAGATTCTGTCGATATAAGGAGATCCGCGGACATCATACCTATAAGACACAAAGCCAGGGAGGGTGGAATAACAGACATAGACGTCGGACAATTCCCTTCGACTCCTCTTCTGAGGCACCGAACTTTTTCTTATTACTTTGGAATCGATCACCTTGTTCGCAATCACTATGTGTTCCTTCTTCCCTCGGCAATGCTGGAAGATGAAATATTTTGGCTTCCCTTTGAGCGCGGGGCAGTTGACGTCGTTGAAATACTCGATGACCTCCTGATCATAAATAATCTCTCCATCTGTCGTGCACATGTATTCCTCCGCCCCGTGGCTCATGAACACCACCACAAGGGAGTCGACCTCGGCGTGGATCTTCTCGTCTCTGAACTGGAGGAGCGCCTTCCCCGTGTCCTGCTTCGTGGCATCAACGATCGTCTTCGTGTTCTCGTATCCTATTTGCCGGAACAGTTCCGTGATGTGTTCAGCGTCTGCCTCCGAGCCCAGTCGGGGTTTACTGTCAGGACTGTCGAAGGAGCTGTAGTTGGCGACAAGAAGGGCGCCTCGAGGGTTGGACTGATTCCTGTAGGCTTCCGGTGGACCTTGGGTCTCGGTGCAAGGGATGACCTTGATGGTCAGCGGCTCAGGGACTGGTATGAGGCTTGAGTCGCCCAGGGTGGTGTCGGGCTCCATCTTGATGGGTCTTTAGACTCAGTTCAGCGAGGGATCTGGCAAAGAGATAAAGATGGAATAAAGCACACAAGCACAAACAATGAGAGTGAGAGAGTGAGAAAGAGACAAAAAGAGACAGAGAGTATGTGTGTCTTATATGACAATTATGATACTTAATAATAAATAATAATGATATGTAATGATAATCATAATGACAACAATTAAAATAACATTAAAGTAATCAGGGGGCTGCAAGCCTCGCGGCTAGAAAAAAGCGGGCTCGAGATGCGCACAGCCCGACTGTGGCGGGTTACTTTACGTGACCGAGCACCGAAATGCCCGAGGACGAGTTTTGTAACTTTTCTTGCCAGTTCCAACTACATATTTTCTGAACTCGCCAAATTTCAGTAAAATTAACCGCACTTCCCGACGTCAGAATTACTTACAACTTGAAATCGCCGAAAATGAGGGTGTTCTTGTTAAACAGGGTTACGATTATATATATACAGAGATAGATACATAGATACATACAGGTAGAGGACACTTTCTTGAGCAAAAGTGTACCCGGTTTGATCGGCTATATCTCAAGAACCATTAAAGATACAAACTTCATCAACCTAGCGTTGGAAAGAT
>BOPN01002240.1:62500-65000 GCA_017312705.2 Penaeus japonicus
CAGATACATGTCGCGCTCAGCAGGAACAGGCATCGTGCTATGTGCCATGTCTAGGTCGGTGGTGCCGTCGTTGGTGCCGTCGGTGCTCAGCCCAGCCTGTCCCACAATATCTCTCCGGTAACTGTGCCTAGTAGCACATTCTGTGTGAGCGGCTTCTACCTCGTCTTGCTGGATGTCATCAGTAAAAACTGTATTTATGAAGAATAACTTTGGCCTCCCGGAGAGACTCGGGCAGTTCACATCATTAAATGTCTGCACGAGTTCCTGGAAAGTTGTTATCTTGCCGTCATTTGACATTATGCAATCCTCAAACCCTTTCCCGTAGAATATAACTACTGCCGAGTCATATTGTGGTGTCTGAGAAAATGTGCAGAACACTTCCTCCATTTCCTCCTTCGTCAGATTTTCACGTGGCGGTAGGACGTTATATCCGAGTCTAGTGAAGATATCGTGTAGTTTCTTGACATCCTGCTGACATCCTCCGAGGTTGTTGATGATGAGGACATGGCCCCTCGGTGAGCTTGTGGTCTCATATATGTTTTCTTCCGTCTCCATGGCATCACTGCATGTGACTGATAATGCATTTTCTCTCGGAGAGCATGGGTTAAAATAAAAATCTGACTTGAATCCTAGCCTTCGTATTTCTGTGGGTTGGGCCTCTGGCATCGCCTTCTCCACTCGCTTCATGAGCGTGTCGATCTCCTTGCGATGAGCTTCCTCCATGAACACTCTGCAGATTCTGTCGATATAAGGAGATCCGCGGACATCATACCTATAAGACACAAAGCCAGGGAGGGTGGAATAACAGACATAGACGTCGGACAATTCCCTTCGACTCCTCTTCTGAGGCACCGAACTTTTTCTTATTACTTTGGAATCGATCACCTTGTTCGCAATCACTATGTGTTCCTTCTTCCCTCGGCAATGCTGGAAGATAAAATATTTTGGCTTCCCTTTGAGCGCGGGGCAGTTGACGTCGTTAAAATACTCGATGACCTCCTGATCGTAAATAATCTCTCCATCTGTCGTGCACATGTATTCCTCCGCCCCGTGGCTCATGAACACCACCACAAGGGAGTCGACCTCGGCGTGGATCTTCTCGTCTCTGAACTGGAGGAGCGCCTTCCCCGTGTCCTGCTTCGTGGCATCAACGATCGTCTTCGTGTTCTCGTATCCTATTTGCCGGAACAGTTCCGTGATGTGTTCAGCGTCCGCCTCCGAGCCCAGTCGGGGTTTACTGTCAGGACTGTCGAAGGAGCTGTAGTTGGCGACAAGAAGGGCGCCTCGAGGGTTGGACTGATTCCTGTAGGCTTCCGGTGGACCTTGGGTCTCGGTGCAAGGGATGACCTTGATGGTCAGCGGCTCAGGGACTGGTATGAGGCTTGAGTCGCCCAGGGTGGTGTCGGGCTCCATCTTGATGGGTCTTTAGACTCGGTCCAGCGAGGGATCTGGCAAAGAGATAAAGATGGAATAAAGCACACAAGCACAAACAATGAGAGTGAGAGAGTGAGAAAGAGACAAAAAGAGAGAGAGAGTATGTGTGTCTTATATGACAATTATGATACTTAATAATAAATAATAATGATATGTAATGATAATCATAATGACAACAATTAAAATAACATTAAAGTAATCAGGGGGCTGCAAGCCCCTCGCGGCAGAAAAAAGCGGGCTCCCGAGATGCGCACAGCCGACTCGAGCGAGGGCGGGTTACTTTACGTGACCGAGCACCCGAAATGCCCGAGGACGAGTTTTTGTAACTTCTCTTGCCAGTTCCCAACTACATGTTTTTCTGAACTCGCCAAATTTCGAGTAAAAATTAACCGCACTTCCCGACGTCAGAATTACTTACAACTTGAAATCGCCGAAAATGAGGGTGTTCTTGTTAAACAGGGTTACGATTATATATATACAGAGATAGATACATAGATACATACAGGTAGAGGACACTTTCTTGAGCAAAAGTGTACCCGGTTTGATCGGCTATATCTCAAGAACCATTAAAGATACAAACTTCATCAACCTAGCGTTGGAAAGATAAAAGATAGAACTTAAAAAAAAAAAAAAAAAAAAGGTGATTTTCAGATGCGTTTTTCAATATGAAGCTTAGCAGATAGCAAAATATGTTCATGTTAGCGTCGACAGGAAATTCAATGCACTTTACGATGATGTGGTCAAAAAGTTTCGGGCTCCACGACATTATTGAGATATTTACGGTTGTTTGAAGCACTTTGACATGAAAAAGTCGTAAAAAATAGCCAAAACGGTAATGTAATGTGAGAGAACGAGATAGTTTCGGGACTTCATCTTCTGGTATGTTGTAGGTCATAGTCTCGAATTTGCTGTAGTGGTTCCAGCTCATTCTGTCAACTTTATGACGTATTTGTGACGTCATCAGTAGTGCTAGGTAAGGCAAATTTCGCACGGACAATACCACTAACTTTGGCGTAAAATATTCCGAAAGAAAACAAAATTTCAATGTCTGGGCGTTTCAGATCAT
>BOPN01002240.1:70000-75000 GCA_017312705.2 Penaeus japonicus
CTCTCTCTCTCTCTCTCTCTCTCTCTCTCTCTCTCTCTCTCTCTCTCTCTCTCTCTCTATATATATATATATATATATATATATATATATATATATATATATATATATATATATGTGTGTGTGTGTGTGTGTGTGTGTGTGTGTATATCTATCTATCTATCTATCTATCTATCTATATATATATATATATATATATATATATATATATATATATATATATACGTGTGTATGTATGTATGAATGTATGTATGCATGTATGCATGTATATATATATATATATATATATATATATATATATATATATATATATATATATATATATATATATATATTATATATATATATATGTATGTATGTATGTATGTATGTATGTATGTATGCATGTATATATATATATATATATATATATATATATATATATATATACATATATATATATATATATATATATATATATATATATATATATACATGCATACATACATACATATATACATACATATATATGTATATATATATATATAAATATATATATATATATATATATATATATATATATATATATATATATATATATATATAACCATACAAACATACACACACTTACATATAGATATATGTGTAAGTATATCATCATCATAGTCTGAGAATAATTATTTTGTCCCATATAATCAAACCCGGTCCTTCCATCACGTATTTACTGTACTGTCATGAGGCTCTGAATATCCTGAATATCCTCCGAGATCGATCCTATTTTGAATAGAATAATCAATAAAATCATCATTTAACAACGCTTGGCACACTCCTGGACGACTGGTTCTAACAAGTCCAAATAGTGAAGAAAGATTAACGGCCACCGCACAACAATACATATCATTTTCATATCAATTTCAGTCCAACACTATCCACTTATCGCTACTGTGAGATCCATCGCCAGCAAAGTTGAAGGAAAACTTTTACACTTTGCTTGGATTGAAAAAGAGTTTTCCTGGAGCACCGTATACCTCACGAGCAAAGTGTTCGTTGGATACGGTGTTACTTTGAGCACCGTCGTGCAGGTACATTTCCGCCTTGCTAATCAGACTCTCCAGGTGAGTATCGTGGGCGTGTTCCTCCAGGGCTTTCCGCCATGCAAGTAAGCCAGCGACCGGGTGGTCACCAGTTCCAGACATGGTTGAAAGGCGCACAACAAAGGTATCTTTCAACTCCCTTTGGGATTCGTAAGGCTTTTTCTGTTCCTCCAATTCGGTCTGTGGAAGAACAACCTGAGCTTCCCTTTCAGAGCTGGACAGGAGTATTCCGTGAAGTATGAGTAGACATCCGATAAGTGAAGAGGCTTCCCATCAGCACAGTAGAAGCTGTCCCAGTCTCGTGCAAGTCCTAAGATGGTGACAAATAATGAATCAAGGTTTAAATGCTCTCCTCTATTGGAAAATTCTTCCAGGCGGGCCTTGGCCTCAGCGATGGTTGGATTGTACATATCTCTGTCCTGTAACCCAAGCCACTATAAAGCTCTGACAACATATCAACAACATTTTGGCGCCAGGGGCAATTCGGCAGGTCTTCACTCTCATATTTCTCAAAGGAAATGATGAGGGCCAGGCCGTGAGGTCTCGACCAGTTCCTGTAGTCAGAATGGGTATTTTTGGGTTGTTTCACTTGCCTCACGTTAATCTTTTTGGGGAAACAGACCTTCGGTATTTTCAGTTCCCGGGGCTTGGTCAGGTGTCGGGGATTGGGATAAATTTGGGAGGGTTGAAGTAGTAATCGCGCTGGAATCTGTAGGTTCTAACCTCGTGGTGATACCGCTCCTCGACTCCATTCCCTTGCTGTAGATTGTCTAGCGTTCGCAAGTCAGCTTGGTGAGCGCCATGAGTTCTTTGCTGTTCGCAAACCGGATAAGAACTTGGTACATTGCTTCTGTTAACAACGAGCCGTGCTTGCATTCTCCATCCACTTCCACGCTTAGCAGATACATGTCGCGCTCAGCAGGAACAGGCATCGTGCTATGTGCCATGTCTAGGTCGGTGGTGCCGTCGTTGGTGCCGTCGTTGGTGCCGTCGTTGGTGCCGTCGGTGCTCAGCCCAGCCTGTCCCACAATATCTCTCCGGTAACTGTGCCTAGTAGCACATTCTGTGTGAGCGGCTTCTACCTCGTCTTGCTGGATGTCATCAGTAAAGCTGTATTTATGAAGAATAACTTTGGCCTCCCGGAGAGACTCGGGCAGTTCACATCATTAAATGTCTGCACGAGTTCCTGGAAAGTTGTTATCTTGCCGTCATTTGACATTATGCAATCCTCAAACCCTTTCCCGTAGAATATAACTACTGCCGAGTCATATTGTGGTGTCTGAGAAAATGTGCAGAACACTTCCTCCATTTCCTCCTTCGTCCGTTTTTCACGTGGCGGTAGGACGTTATATCCGAGTCTAGTGAAGATATCGTGTAGTTTCTTGACATCCTGCTGACATCCTCCGAGGTTGTTGATGATGAGGACATGGCCCTCGGTAGACTTGGGGGCGGGACTGTCATGGCATCACTGCATGTGACTGATAATGCATTTTCTCTCGAAACATGGTTAAAATAAAAAATCTGACTTGAATCCTAGCCTTCGTATTTCTGTGGGTTGGGCCTCTGGCATCGCCTTCTCCACTCGCTTCATGAGCGTGTCGATCTCCTTGCGATGAGCTTCCTCCATGAACACTCTGCAGATTCTGTCGATATAAGGAGATCCGTGGACATCATACCTATAAGACACAAAGCCAGGGAGGGTGGAATAACAGACATAGACGTCGGACAGTTCCCTTCGATTCCTCTTCCGAGGCACCGAAATTTTTCTTGATGTTTTGTTATCTATCATCTTGTACGCCCTCACTATGTGTTCCTTCTTCCCTCGGCAATGCTGGAAGATGAAATATTTTGGCTTCCCTTTGAGCGCGGGGCAGTTGACGTTGTTGAAATACTCGATGACCTCCTGATCGTAAATAATCTCTCCATCTGTCGTGCACATGTATTCCTCCGCCCCGTGGCTCATGAACACCACCACAAGGGAGTCGACCTCGGCGTGGATCTTCTCGTTTCTGAACTCGAGGAGCGCCTTCCCCGTGTCCTGCTTCGTGGCATCAACGATCGTCTTCGTGTTCTCGTATCCTATTTGCCGGAACAGTTCCGTGATGTGTTCAGCGTCTGCCTCCGAGCCCAGTCGGGGTTTACTGTCAGGACTGTCGAAGGAGCTGTAGTTGGCGACAAGAAGGGCGCCTCGAGGGTTGGACTGATTCCTGTAGGCTTCCGGTGGTCCTTGGATCTCCGTGCAAGGGGTGACCATGATGGTCAGAGGCTCAGGGACTGGTATGAGGCTTGAGTCGCCCAGGACGGTGTCGGGCTCCATCTTGATGGGTCTTTAGACTCGGTCCAGCGAGGGATCTGGCAAAGAGATAAAGATGGAATAAAGCACACAAGCACAAACAATGAGAGTGAGAGAGTGAGAGAGAGACAAAGAGAGAAAGAGAGAGAGAGTATGTGTGTCTTATATGACAATAATAATATTTAATAATAAATAATAATGATAAGTAATGATTATAATAATGACAACAATTAAAACAACATTAAAATAATCATTAAATACAAGTATGTTCGCTAGTTCACGAAGCGAGCACTATAAGCTTTCAGTCACTCCATATAAATATATACCTTCATACGTACCAAGTACTATCACTGATTGAACAGGATGTGTAAATAATGAAAAATATGGACAAATCATCCCATGATATGGCGACCACAATGACTTACAAATTCCGTGGAAATGGCAGTATTTAGCAAATCAGGAGGATATAACTAAAATAAATAATACTAACGGCATACAAGATAGAAAAAAAAAGAAAACTAATAAACTGAAATAAATAAATGCAATAGAACATCACAAAAAAGAGAAAATAATATCAGTTTCATAGACTCCAACGTCTTGTTTTAATATACCTTTTACACGAATATCCAGCCAGGCAGCTTCTTCTACAACGCTGTCTCGCGATGAACTGATTTCGATTACAAGGATAAGCCAGATTTGGGAGCAGATGCCAACGAGTGTTGACTCAATCTGAGCTTGGTCCTTACCCAATGCAGTGCCCAGCTACGTCAGTAACCGCCAGGTGACAGTGGAAGCTCACGAGCTTGGGCGGGGCTCGATCTGCCGACCACGGAGATGTGAAGTCGACACGCTCGGCGCCTTCGCCGAGGGCTAGAGTGGAAGTGATCGAAGGGCGGTGGAGAAATGCCCCGGATGACCTGACGCTAGGTCGCTATGCAAGAGTTGCCTAGTTCGTTTTTATAGCATCATGACCACGTGGTAATCTTATGTCTCCACGTGGCTTCAACGTGGTCTCACTTTCGCACGGACAATACCACTAACTTTGGCGTAAAATATTCCGAAAGAAAACAAAATTTCAATGTCTGGGCGTTTCAGATCATTGCCTTGGCTATTCAATCAACCATGTCAGTAATTCCCTTAATTGGATAATTGTGAATTATCTCAATTACCGCTCATATCTCAAAAACTAAAAGATATTTCTCATTAATTCCAACGGGAAGCAATACTTTTGCATAAAGTGATCAGTTGAGGCTAGATAGTATTTTCCATCACAATATACCTAATTGGATAATTGGCCAATCATGCCAGTATCGCGCTTGTATCTCGCCTCATACATAAGATAGCGTCTCCAATCCAAAGGTATCTGATACTTTTGAATTTGTAGTGAGTAGTAGGCTATATGAGATCTTTCATTCCAATTCTCTCAATTGGATAATTGACCAATTAAAGCAATTATGATTTATCTAATATCTACAAGATTAACTTCAAATCAGTATAGTACTGCTCCCATTCATGCGTTTGCATACCAGAGAATAAAACAGATCAAAAGGTAAAAATTTGTTTGCATTATTAATAATAACATGCAGTATTATTGTTCAACTATTGTTCAACTCTAGAATTGAGGATGCACAGCGAGG
>BOPN01002240.1:80000-82500 GCA_017312705.2 Penaeus japonicus
CCATACAAACATACACACACTTACATATAGATATATGTGTAAGTATATCATCATCATAGTCTGAGAATAATTATTTTGTCCCATATAATCAAACCCGGTCCTTCCATCACGTATTTACTGTACTGTCATGAGGCTCTGAATATCCTGAATATCCTCCGAGATCGATCCTATTTTGAATAGAATAATCAATAAAATCATCATTTAACAACGCTTGGCACACTCCTGGACGACTGGTTCTAACAAGTCCAAATAGTGAAGAAAGATTAACGGCCACCGCACAACAATACATATCATTTTCATATCAATTTCAGTCCAACACTATCCACTTATCGCTACTGTGAGATCCATCGCCAGCAAAGTTGAAGGAAAACTTTTACACTTTGCTTGGATTGAAAAAGAGTTTTCCTGGAGCACCGTATACCTCACGAGCAAAGTGTTCGTTGGATACGGTGTTACTTTGAGCACCGTCGTGCAGGTACATTTCCGCCTTGCTAATCAGACTCTCCAGGTGAGTATCGTGGGCGTGTTCCTCCAGGGCTTTCCGCCATGCAAGTAAGCCAGCGACCGGGTGGTCACCAGTTCCAGACATGGTTGAAAGGCGCACAACAAAGGTATCTTTCAACTCCCTTTGGGATTCGTAAGGCTTTTTCTGTTCCTCCAATTCGGTCTGTGGAAGAACAACCTGAGCTTCCCTTTCAGAGCTGGACAGGAGTATTCCGTGAAGTATGAGTAGACATCCGATAAGTGAAGAGGCTTCCCATCAGCACAGTAGAAGCTGTCCCAGTCTCGTGCAAGTCCTAAGATGGTGACAAATAATGAATCAAGGTTTAAATGCTCTCCTCTATTGGAAAATTCTTCCAGGCGGGCCTTGGCCTCAGCGATGGTTGGATTGTACATATCTCTGTCCTGTAACCCAAGCCACTATAAAGCTCTGACAACATATCAACAACATTTTGGCGCCAGGGGCAATTCGGCAGGTCTTCACTCTCATATTTCTCAAAGGAAATGATGAGGGCCAGGCCGTGAGGTCTCGACCAGTTCCTGTAGTCAGAATGGGTATTTTTGGGTTGTTTCACTTGCCTCACGTTAATCTTTTTGGGGAAACAGACCTTCGGTATTTTCAGTTCCCGGGGCTTGGTCAGGTGTCGGGGATTGGGATAAATTTGGGAGGGTTGAAGTAGTAATCGCGCTGGAATCTGTAGGTTCTAACCTCGTGGTGATACCGCTCCTCGACTCCATTCCCTTGCTGTAGATTGTCTAGCGTTCGCAAGTCAGCTTGGTGAGCGCCATGAGTTCTTTGCTGTTCGCAAACCGGATAAGAACTTGGTACATTGCTTCTGTTAACAACGAGCCGTGCTTGCATTCTCCATCCACTTCCACGCTTAGCAGATACATGTCGCGCTCAGCAGGAACAGGCATCGTGCTATGTGCCATGTCTAGGTCGGTGGTGCCGTCGTTGGTGCCGTCGTTGGTGCCGTCGTTGGTGCCGTCGGTGCTCAGCCCAGCCTGTCCCACAATATCTCTCCGGTAACTGTGCCTAGTAGCACATTCTGTGTGAGCGGCTTCTACCTCGTCTTGCTGGATGTCATCAGTAAAGCTGTATTTATGAAGAATAACTTTGGCCTCCCGGAGAGACTCGGGCAGTTCACATCATTAAATGTCTGCACGAGTTCCTGGAAAGTTGTTATCTTGCCGTCATTTGACATTATGCAATCCTCAAACCCTTTCCCGTAGAATATAACTACTGCCGAGTCATATTGTGGTGTCTGAGAAAATGTGCAGAACACTTCCTCCATTTCCTCCTTCGTCCGTTTTTCACGTGGCGGTAGGACGTTATATCCGAGTCTAGTGAAGATATCGTGTAGTTTCTTGACATCCTGCTGACATCCTCCGAGGTTGTTGATGATGAGGACATGGCCCTCGGTAGACTTGGGGGCGGGACTGTCATGGCATCACTGCATGTGACTGATAATGCATTTTCTCTCGAAACATGGTTAAAATAAAAAATCTGACTTGAATCCTAGCCTTCGTATTTCTGTGGGTTGGGCCTCTGGCATCGCCTATACTCGCTTCATGAGCGTGTCGATCTCCTTGCGATGAGCTTCCTCCATGAACACTCTGCAGATTCTGTCGATATAAGGAGATCCGTGGACATCATACCTATAAGACACAAAGCCAGGGAGGGTGGAATAACAGACATAGACGTCGGACAGTTCCCTTCGATTCCTCTTCCAGGCATAAAATTTTTCTTGATGTTTTGTTATCTATCATCTTGTACGCCCTCACTATGTGTTCCTTCTTCCTCTCGGCAATGCTGGAAGATGAAATATTTTGGCTTCCCTTTGAGCGCGGGGCAGTTGACGTTGTTGAAATACTCGATGACCTCCTGATCGTAAATAATCTCTCCATCTGTCGTGCACATGTAATCCTCCAACCCGTGGCTCATGAACACCACCACAAGGGAGTCGACCTCGGCGTGGATCTTCTCGTTTCTGAACTC
>BOPN01002240.1:90000-102500 GCA_017312705.2 Penaeus japonicus
GCACACACATTATAAATAAATTTATATTATAAATATATATATATATATATATATATATATGTATGTATGCATGTATATGTATATATATATATATATATATATATATATATATATATATATATATATATATAGATATATATATATATATATTTATCTATATATATATATATATATATATATATATATATATATATATATATATATATATATATATATATATATATATAAAATGTGTACCCCCCCCCCACACACACACACACAGATATATACAGATGTATTCATATATCTATACATCTATATACAGCTATATTTATATTTATCTATGCATATTTATATTAAATATATAGATGAAAAATAAAGATACTAATATATATATCTGTATTAATTTACACAAATAATGTGGAGAAAGAGATCATTCACCAGTTTTGGTGCTCAAATATTCACCGATTATGAATTATATCTTTCATGTTTAATGTCACCTGTACATAATGAGAACCCTTCATTAACCCTTCCACTACAGGTACTTTTTACAGGAGTGGATCAGTCATAATGAATTTTTGGTTTAAAATAAAAGCTAGTTGTTCCTTCAGTTGTTTAAGTAATGCATGATACCAAATGCTAATTAGCATCACTTAGCTAATATATCATACACACTCATATATCATACCATAAGTCTAGAAATTAATAGAGAGTGGACCTCAAGCTGCCCAGCCCGGCCAAACACCTTAAGATGTGGTCTGTATCAGAAAGATGAAGATATAAACTAAAACAAAAACGTCTGTTGTTTGCCTAGTTTCCCAAGGCTTCTTTTTTTTATTATGAAAATACAGAATACTGTATCTATTCTTTAGTTATGTTTGGTAGTGGGAAGTTTGAAGTTTTGCTTCTTCATATTTTCATGCTTTCATATTATAGTTAATCCTTTCCTAATATTGTAAAAAAAGAGAATAACTCTCTGTTCTTGGCTGAAGTATTTACTCCAATTTATAAAACAGGGATTATAAAACACCTCAAAATACTTACTAACATGTACTTCATAGTAATAGCTCTATTGTACAATAATTATCTACATAGGGAAGACCAGTATATATATACTACACCTTGTCAGAGCTAAGACGCAACACGCTATACCAACATTTCAGTGCAAGTCGCACGCAAACTTCCGAGGCATCATGCTCTGTGAAGAGTGACCCTCAGTTGGAGTCAGTCCCATAAAGGAGAGGCCTATTAGCATTATAAATAATTTGTCGCTAAAAGAGAGAAAAGTGACTAATTAAAACAACTCCATACATCTTTTAATTTTATGCAAAAATATCCATTTCCAATCAAGGTTGTTCAAAAATATCTCATGAGGGAGGGGGAGGGGGGAAGGGACTGCTGAGTCAAAGGGTAGGCAGGGGTGAGGGGGTGGGGGGAAGCAGTCCCTAGGAATACATTGTGTGAAATACTTATATCGTACAATGCTTGAAAAGGCTCTCGCATATACTTCTCTTTATTTCACAACTTGAAAGACAAAGAGTCACCCTAACTGCCAATTTTCAATGGTTAAATGGTCATCTTAATATGCTAATATAATGATTAAGTATTCACCGTACCATACACCGAGGGGTGTTACCTGGCTCTTCAAAAGAAATTAAATTAAAGAAGAGATTCTTTCAATTTCTTTCGCAATATCTACAACCATGAAAAAGAACTAAGCACAAAAATATAAATTGTAATCAGAGAAGATGAAATAAACAACAAATACTGAATAAAGTTGGCTAACATATCCGGGTCAAAATGTCTATAATCATACAACCATCATTTCGAAGTAACAGAAATTGTAAATGGTTCTGCTATTTAAAAATCAAAGTGAAATATAGTAAAATCAGAGGAAAACATCAATATGTGAAGAAGAAGAAGAAGAAGAAGAAGAAGTAGAAGGAAGGAAAGAAAGAAGGAAAAAAGAAAACATACACTGAACACAAACAATGAAATAACGAAACTCTGCAAACATTCTCATGATTTCAGTTCTTGCTGTGGTGAAATCCAAACATTTTCTCTCTTGAAGAAGAAGATGAAGAAGAGAAAATAGAAGGAGAGGGAGAGGAAGAAGAGGAGGGAAGAGAGGGAGGTAGAGGTAGAGGTAGAGGGAGAAGGAGAGGCAGAAGAAACAGGAGAAGGAGAGGAAGAAGAAGAAACAGGAGGAGAGGGAGAAGGAGCTAAATAGAAAGAGGAATGCCAGGATAAACACTGTACATCATTTAAGCTGTGATTTCAAATCAAAACTCACAAAATACAGGTTACATACCCACAAACAGGTGACACAATACCACACTGACATCATTATTATAAAAATTATATTTTGTTGTTTCTGAATAAACAAGTTATAGAAATACAGAAAGAAGAGGGAATAAATACAGTAGAGTTTTGTATTCCAATTCCATAATAGTAAATGCAAAACCTGAAATATATAACCTTGCATAAGGGTCAAATCCTGTTCATTTTTTTCCGTAATGAAACAAATTTCATCTTCTATCTCTAAGCTTGGAGGGGAGGGAGGTGATCAGAAGGTTGCTTTTACAAAATATGAAATAACACTTAAATAATAATGACTTCTGCTCTGTAAAACATAGAAGGATGCATCACAAAAAAAAAAAAAAAGGGGAAAAAGTACATGACAAAGACAAACTTTCCCTCCAATCCACTCTTTACCGGGAAACTCTTCCTGTACACTGACAACATGACAAAACTTGCATTCACAATGACATGACAAGACGTGAAATATACACTGAAGAATCTCCAAAATGTGGTTTAAAAAATAGTGAAATCTAGTATCTGAAAAAAGAAGAAAAAAACAACTCAAAACTGATATTAAAGTGACTGTCAACTGCCAATGGGCTAATTCTTTTCTAAAGACACACCCCTTGGCATATGCACACTTGCAAAACCACTTTTTATTCTTTTCATTATGAACAGTGAGCAATATTTATGGGCCATCACTTCTAAGCCAATTTTCAAAAAGATGTAAAGCAATTTTTTTTTTTTACATAGTTTTGTACTGGTAAGAAATTCTGTAGAGATAGCGAACAACCCTTATTTAGTTTTAAGGCACTTCTTCAACTTTTTATCTATGAGCTCTTTAGTTAGTTCATACCTGATGGCTTTCCTCAGGTCATCAATCACCCTTTTCATGACGAGGTTAACGGTTTTGTCTTTTGGATTACTAACGTTTTCAAACTTAAACTCTGAACTGTCCATCTTTTCATTTAATACATCTAGGGGGATGGCCTCGCATGCTAACTCAAACTCAGCATCCATCGAGCTTGTCTTTATGGTGTTACTCTTTTTATTATGACTGGTTTTATACGGGTGAACGCGTCCTACATTTTTCAGACTGGATTCGGCTTTCAAACTATTATCTTTGAATGTCACATGTTCTGACAGAGGCTTTTTGTAATTTGGAGGGGGTACTGTAGGTAGGTTTTTGGGGAGGGGTGGTATCCCCACTAAAGGAGAAATACCTGGAGTTAATACTTGACCATTCACTGGTGTCTTTACACTAGCCTTTCCTGCATTGCCATCTAAGTTCAATTGTGCCTTTGCATTTGAATCTACGAAGTCCATGTTTGACAGCTTGGATGCTCTTCTTAACTTCACAGTCTCCCTGTGCCAGTAGAGGTACATGTGTCTAGAAATAAAAGGGGAAGGCGTCGGAGAGAGCGGTTGTTCTAAGTCGTCCATTCTGTCCGTCTTCTCCTGCTTGTCCAAGGGTAGAGGTAGTTTGTTTAATGGCTTCTTCATTTTGGGAGGTGAGGGGTCACTGACGGAGGGTCCTGTGCCAAACATGATCTTGAGTCTCGTGTCTAGGTTTGGTCTTGCCGGAGATTCTTGAGGGGTCTTGCTCTCACTCGAGAAGGAGACCTCATTGGAGAAGGACACCCTCTTCTTCTTGGCGTCGGATTTTACTCTTTCGGGCGTTTTTAAGGAACTGGTGAAGTTCTCCATAGAAGTTCCAGCTTTGGGGTTTCTAACGTACTTGTTTATGAGGGAGTCTTCCTGACTCTCCTCGGCTGGAGAGGATTCAGTGCTCGAAGAGGGGGAGAACATGGCTTCCTCGGGATCATAAGGCTCCTCCTCCATGACAGCACCTTGGGCATCTTCATTTGGCACGTACGAGAACGCAGACTGCCGAGTATTTGAGTGCAGGAGAGGCGGCAGTGGAGGGGTGGGTGTGTGGTTTCTGCGCAGCGCATTATTACGGGGGTTTGCCGTACCATTAGTGGACTGCTGGTGAGTCGGCTTCCCTGAGGACTGGGAAGATACAATACTTGGGATCGGTTTGCCAGCAGGAGCTTTGGTAACATTTTTCTTTTCTTCCGGCTGTTTCTGCTGTTTGTGGGCGACGGAACTTGTAGCATTATTCCCAGAGGGTTGTGGCAGCTTGGCTGCTGGAGGGGAAGAGGAGGGCAAAGGGGGTTTCTTCACAGGGCTAGGAGGTGGGGGTTCCTTCGGAGGAGGGGGCTTAGATAAATCTACAGGAGGTGGAAGAGGTGGAAGAGGAGGAAGAGGAGGTTGGACTGTTAACTTACTAGATGGAAGAGGGGGAGGTGCACTCAGGTCAGGCTGAGGGCCCTGTGGATCAGGAGGTAGGGGCGGAGGTGGCTTTGCGTCGCCCGGAGGCATGTGTGGGAACTGGGTGCCTGGTGGCATGAGTGTGTTTGGCATGTGTGGATGCTGAGGGTGAAGAGCTAATGATGGGTGTGGTGGATGAGACGGGGGTGGCGGATGTGGAGGTGGAATGGCATGAGACGGGGCTAGGGCATGTGGATGTGTTGGGTGTGGTGGGTGAAGAGGCGGGGCATGGTGAGGGGGCATATGTGGGGGAACCATGTGAGCGGGCACGGGTGGAGGCGGCAAGGGGGGCATGGGATGCCCGTCAGCCATGGGGGGCCGGAAGATGGGTGACCCCGGGAACGGGGGTCCCGGCTGGCCCGGCACCATCATGACGGGCGCTTGGTGGCCGGGCATCATCCCCATTTCCATCCCCATCGGTGGGTGAAACGGGGGCCTCGGGAGCCGGTGCTTGAACTCGAAGCCATCGTGGGGCGGTCTGCCGGGTCCTAAGGGTGTAGGGCTTCTGTTCATATCATTCATGAATCCAGAATTACCCAGGCGTCCTTGCTCGTTCACCAACTCACAGAGTCCCATGCACAAACCATCTGCAGTGGAGGGGGCGGAAGGCAAATTCACACGGAGCGTGTGGTAGCACCTTCAAGGAATCTGAAAAGGAGAGAAAACATTCAAAGTTTTTTGATGCAGTATTATATCAATATGGATACCACTACAAAATGTCTATAATCATACAACCACCATTTTGAAGTAATAAAAATTGTAAATGGTTCTGCTATTTAAAAATCAAAGTGAAATATAGTAAAATGAGAGGAAAACATCAATATGCGATGAAGAAGAAGAAGAAGGAGAAGAAGGAGAAGAAGAAGGAGAAGAAGAAAAAGAAAGTGGAGAAGAAGAAAAAGAAAATGAAGACGAAGAAGAAGAAAAAGAAAATGAAGACGAAGAAGAAGAAAAAGAAAATGAAGACGAAGAAGAAGAAAAAGAAAATGAAGACGAAGAAGAAGAGAGAGAAAAAGAAGGATAAGATTACTGTGATTCTCACTCCAATTTTCTTATTTTCTGAAAAATTTCCACACTATTTTTAAGTATATGTAGGACCCAGCAAAGACTGACAATAATCTTCATGACAAACCTTGCATTGTGACATTGTGACAAAAGACAATAAATTATTGGTGAGTAAAATAAAAAGGACATGAATGAAATACGAAAGTGATAAAAAATACACAATGTAGATATATAATCTAAATGATAAAATTACTTTAAAAATATGTTCTATACTGATGCCAAATAAAAATAACGTAATGTATTGCTAAAATCAGAAAAAAAAAATCTATATTTAACAAACAAATTCTTCTCTCAGTCCATCTGTCTGCATCAATCTTGAAATAGGAATAAAACAGAAACAGAGAACAACAACTATATAAATTGTATAAAAAGAACAGTGATAACAACACTCTGGTATAAATAATAATCTGCAAAGAGTAAACGTAATCCCACAAATGCCTATTCAAGTCTGTGGATCTATGTTAGCTGAATTAATGGTGTTGTACAACTACTTGCACTTCTGCTGTTCCAAAGGGAGAAGAACCCCCCCTTGGCTGGGGAATAATGCATATGGTATGTTTATTTTTTGTCTAGGTTAATGTTGACCATCTGGTTATTTTCTTGCTTCACTAAATATCATAAAAATATTGCAAAAATTATCAGATAGCTTTTGTCACTTTCACTTTCTTCATAACTGAACAATTTGGCATGGGATTTTAACCCATTCACGCCGGGGCCATTCCGGCTTTGCACGGTCGCTATACCGAGGTTTTCGAACGCATCATCCGAACGCTTCGAGATTCTCAGGCGCACGGGCCGCGAGCCTGGGCTGCCCGCTCGCTCACACCCGAGCGCCGGCCTTGGCCAGATATCTCGTCGGTGGCGTCGGACGTGAAAACCACGAAACGTGTCAGCACGTCATCCGGCGTGAGTGGGTTAATTGCTCCAATTTTTCACTTTATAAGCACAATCTTCACACAAATTTCCCAGCCCATATGCTTGTTGTTAGATGAATAGGGATTTAGTCTTAATACGGTCTTAAGTTCAAGAATAACTTCAGTTGCATAAAAATCTTAAGTAAGCTATACGCGTACTAATATTCTTATCGTAACACTTTTATCAAACATCAACATTAGAAAAGTCTATTATTCAAAATAGTTTCTTATAACTGCTACTAACGATATTTGTATTGATAGATTGCATTTGATACATAATGTGCACTTAAGGTAATTTTAATCTGCACAATCCACGAATACCTATGAAATTGGTTCTAATACCCACGGAAGGTATGAAATATAATGGGAATTGTTTATCACAATGATAAATTATGCTACTATCACGCAATAAGGGTACAAACTTCTACAATCTACCTCATGAGAGTTATGCACAAGTTGTATGAGATCTGATAATCAGTAATGCATCCTAGATGTGTCTCTCTTCTATTAACCCATTAACAGCGGATGGCATGATTTGCTGCCAAGGCAGAGTTGGCCGTAGACGCGGATGGCACCGTGCCAGACAATGTAAACCCACCATCCTACTGCATACATATTTTTTTTTTAAACCGCGACCAATGGATTAATATCTAGACATATGGTTTGATATGTGAATCTATATATATGATATATTAGCAAAATGATACTATTTAGCATTTGGTATGATACCCTACTTACACAACTGCAGGAATAAATAGCTTAATTTCAATAAAAGGAAAAATGTGCATGAAACTGATCTGACAGCATGAAAAATGCTCGTTGCGGAAGGGTTAATCACCTGTTAAGAACAATTTTATCTACACTCCTAACCCCCTTTCAGAAACCCTAGATTCTATGGAATGACCTCATATTTGTAGATTGGAAAGTGCACTTTACATGTACAGAATTCTAATATATTGTATACATTAGATGCCCTGCCAAGCACACTGTGCATTGTCTTCAACACAAAAATGATTTCAAGACTTATACTTCATGCCAATACTATGTGAATTTAGCAGGCTGGGTTTAAGATAAAAAATACAAAATATATCCTTATACAGCATGTAACTTGCCTACGGAGAATATACGTAACTTATGACAGGGTTAAAAAGACAATGCATCATAGATATTTCGCTGGACATTTCATTTTCACTTTAACCTCAATTAATATAATTGTTTGATTTTATTACTAATAACTCTTAACCTAAACATTCCCTGGTATACATCATACACCAATGTTACTAACTGGTTTCCTGACAAAAGAGTGATTCTTGAATTCTTACGAAATTTGACAAAAGATATCCGATAATTTTTAGGCTTGGTTTATACTCCCAATAAAAGGTTACACAGTTAGCCTCTGACTCTGCTAAGACCAAAGAATTACATTTGGCCTCCCAGCCTCCCATTCTACAATTATTTGCCCGCAGGCTAAGCACATCTAAACTGGCTTCACAATGTTTCAAATGCTGTTTCAAGTCCATAATAATATATTCTTTAGAATTCTGTCCCGTTTCTAAAATCCACGATAGCGGTACCAATGCATTTCTCTCACCCTCTACAACTCTCATACTGTGACCCTATACGACTCATACATTGTGGGCCCTGATAGTATGGGCGTGCATGACGTAGATCAGGGGACCTTTATCTGGCAGTGATAAACAATTGACTGATGGTCTTTGTTTACTTGTTTGGAAAAGCGCTGTCTATCACAAAAAATTATTTAGGACAATCATAACAGTTTCATGTTACTTGCTGTTTGTGAATTAACCCATTCCCGCCGGGCCGTTTCACCTTTTATGGCGTCAATGCCGGGGCTCTCGAACGCTTAGGCCTAAATCAATTATATCATCGACGGCGTATGACGGCACCCGCGCTATCATATTATATAATCGCCGTCTGTGGCCGGCGGCCGGCGGCATTGGGTTAATGAACTTAACTTTTTGAGCCAGTTTAGCCACGGTTGTTAAATCATGAAGACGTATGTGTATTTCCCATATGGGTTCTGGTATAATATATACAAAGGGGAGGGGGGAATCATGGATTATATCCTCTACACATGAATAATAGAGAGTATGATAATTCAATTGGTAACACTATCATGATATTTGGCAACATGTCAATAATCTGAAAATATACCATTGACAAATTTATAAGATGATCATCGGTCTTACATGGAAAATCTGCAGGACTTAGGCAGAGAACAGGTTCCGTCTGGTTGGGCTAATTTCCAGATGGTGCACTTAGGCCTAGCTTAATGGGAGATAATCCTAGACTTGAGTGTTTTGATCCTTTATCAAAATCCCCTCCATCTGCACTTGGTAGTTTTGTCTATTTTCCTGCACTAATAAACCCAAGGCTCCCATAATTATCAGATGGGGGGGTTAGGGGTATCTCCAAAAACTACCCCTCTTCAATGTAAATAAATGTTTGAATGTTAACATATAATACCAATGAGCACTGGGAAACCACATCCTTAACCACACACCTGACAAGTTTCTAAAAGTCAAACATCTAACAAACAGAATAATAAAAGTGAAACAAATACACTCACCAAAGCCTACAAAACTAAAACGTTACATAAAATACACCTACAACCACACACTTCCTAATAAAAAACAGAACATACCCCAACCAAAACAAGACACACAACCCACATAAAAAGCAAAACACCACCACCAAAAAAAAATAATAATAATAAAAATAAAAGTCCCCTCCAACGCCTACGAAATCAGTCCCGTCTGTCTGTCTGTCAACACGCAGAGCCTCAGGTGGCATAACAAACACCTTTCATTTCTCTCTCTCTCTCCCCTCACCACAAACCCATCACATTCCTCCCATAAAGCCCTCATCACCCACCCACCCACGCCCACCCGAAGGCCCCCCCAACCCCCCAAAGAAAGAGAGAATCCCGAAATTCGAAAGCCAACCTGTCCTCTCGGGAGAAACGGGTGCTCCTTCGGCCGAAAATCTCGAGCATGTAAACACAAGATACTGGGAAGGGACAACGGGCTTAAAGGAATATATAAGGCGTCGGAGGAAGAATTTCTAAGAGGAGGTATCAATGCTAAACCTGGTTTGGTTCTTTGGTTGTGTTTATTTATTTTTTTCTCTCTTTTTTGGGGTGGGAATATGGGTGCGAGTTATTCAGCGGAGTTCGTATGGGGATGTGACAAGCGGGAGTCGATTTGCGTTCGTAGCCCGTTAGCGTTTTCGCGGGATATTCTATTGTTAATATATCTAAAATAATTACCAACATTATAACAAGACACTATATCACTATATCTTTCACGTAACCTCTTTTAATAACCTCTTCTCTTATCCAAACACCCCTTTATGTGGGCGATATATACAAAGAAAAAACATCATGGATAAAATTAATATCAATTATTAATGAAAGTCATAAATTATCTCAATAACTATCAAATGATTGTGTCAAGAAAGAATAACAACAATAAGTACATTAAAGGGCAAAAGAATAACAATTAAATATCATTACTAAAGATGATGATGATGATGATGATGGTGGTGGTAGTGATAATGATGTTGGTGATGATAATGGTAATGATGATGATAATGATGATGATGATAATGATGATGGTGGGGATGAAGATGGTATGATGATGATAATGATAATGGTGGTGGTGATCATGGTGATGATGATGGTAGTGGTGGTGGTGATGATAATGATGTTGGTGATGATAATGATAATGGTAATGGTAATAATAATGATCATGACAATAACAATTGTGATGAAGATGAAGATGACATTTACGACAACCACGACACTGACGATAGTAATGGTGACAAAGACTATACCCAAGTGACGGCGACAATGCTAGTGATGATGACAATAAGAAAATCCAATGCAGCTGTAGGTGTGCATACACAAACACCCTGTAAATCATAATAACAAAAGCATATGTATATAACATCACACAAGTCACAATGCCAAAGATCAGTAAAAGAATCCACACCAGCTAACACTATCAGGAGTTAGTTATCAATTAGATAACATATTATACACACAAAAGACTTGATCATCTATCTGAAGCATGCAACTTGAAATTCAATGATATAAAGATAGATGAGATTTAACACAAACTTATGCAATAAATCAAAACAGAAACAACAGATGAAGAATAATGATTAAAAAAAAAAAAAAAAAAAAAAAAAAAAAAAAAAAAAAAAAAAAAAAAAAAAAAAAAATAATAATAATAATAATGAATGAACTTTCTTGCCATTTCCAGTTGTAACATTCAAAATTTGTATTAAAAAAAACATAAGAAATTATTGAATGGACGGAGAATCACAATTTCTTAAAGTTATAGTCTAGAGTAAAACAACAAGAAATGAAAATATCAACACAGAATATGATAAATTTTCAATATTTCAACTTAAACACCTTCAGGCACTGGTCTGAATAAGTCATAAAATTCATGAAAGAAAAGAACAGATGTTATCAAAAAGAAAGAAATGACAAGAATCAAATGTAGTAAAATGTAATACAATGTGTAAAAACTGCATATGCAACTAGTTCAGAGCTATGAAAATCTATTCAGATTATGCGCATACATATGATCTGTGAAAAAAAAATTAACATATTTGTGAAAAATAGCTTCTTGAAATATGTAAAATGATATGCTTATTTTGTGAATAGTTGAACACCATTTATAAAAAAAATGTTGGGGAATGTTATTTAGTATTGTAAAATGTTTAATGATAATGTTAAAATTTAATAGGTGGTTTATTAACAATGCTTAAGTCCATAATATAAAATATTGGCAATAATATGTTTATCAGTATTGTAAAATTCAAGTTTTTTTTTTTTTTTTTAAGTGTGCTAATAAAATTAAGATCAATGCATTAATTCAGTAACCATAAACTTATCAATACTATGTCTTACTTACCAGATATGCCTCTGACAGTTACTATGCTTGAAACCAGTTAATTAGTGCTTGTGTGTTGTTCAGAACTAATCCATCGACCAATTTGTGTACTTGCAATACGTTTCACTTTTGTCCTTCTCTTTGGGGAGGACAATGCACACATTCATCAACTTTCCCCAAGGCTATTTTCAATATATTTCCTTTTTCTTTTTACATTAAGATTCAGGCTAAGAATCATACACCAAAACCTGAGACACGACTTGAGACAAGTAAGTCTTGAGATACACAACTGTGGCCGAGCAATTGCAATCATCTTTCTAAGAATATCTCACAAATGTCACTATAAACACATTAATTCTCTTGGATTATACTATCTACTCCCCCATTAAAAAAATGATTTAAGAAATAAAAGAAATAACAATAAAAATATAAATATATATCAATAATGGTCACAATGCATTTCTCTCTTCTCCTTTAACGGATGTTGGTATTATTTTGTGACGGAAATCTTTACAATGTTCTAAATAACCTCCTGTGAACTGTTAACTAAAAAGTGTGGTGAGAGATATCCATCCATTACAGCTATTTTAAACAATAGTAATGCTAATTAATTATTTTAGATAGAAGTTGTAAGAAAAGACAATTAAAAATCAGGCAGCCGTCGAGATCACTGAATTATCAAGTAAATTTCCTTTCACTTGATGCAAACCCATGGAGTGGACTTTTATTCTTTTTAATCTTACCCCAAGGTGCACTAGTATGATAAAAACTTTAAAACCTTTTTTCACTTATTACAGACCTAAGGATAAGCATTTAGGACATAATCTGGTTAAAAATGAACAAAAAAAAAAGAACTGGAGGATGACCAGCACTCCATAGGTTAATCAAGTTAAACGTATTGTTTGTTAACTGTTGCACTCATAGTTGTAAAGAAATATTAGTGTTTTATAAGTACTGTAAGCTTTCAAATAGACAGCGTCTT
>BOPN01002240.1:107500-112500 GCA_017312705.2 Penaeus japonicus
CTTCTTCCGTTCTGCGTCAGCTTTCTGTTCTGCTATCCAGACCTGTTGAGACGACGTTCAGTTAGAGTCAGAGTGAAAAAGATTGCCCTAATGTGGTAATAAAGTTGGGACTCCGGTGAATAAATATTCCTTAATATCAGAGAGAAATCAGCCCCTACACAGACAGAAAGTGTACCATGCATCCCACATGAGATGAGGAACCATGCTCAGTAGGATACAACAGGTGAGGAGCAGCAGGACCCTGACATAAAAAGAGGAATCTGACCTTGACATAAAAAGAGGAATCTGACCTTGACATAAAAAGAGGAATCTGACCTAACTCAGAATTACAGTTTACTTCTTATTGGGTTATGTTTAAATTCCTTTTTATTGCATGTTCCTTTATCTGCATATAGTTAAATATTTGTGAAGGTTGTATTTAACATTTGATTAATAAATAAGTTCTGCAGATGAGTTGAAAGCTTTCAAACTTGCTGAAACTGATTACCATTGGCACAGTTGTTACAATTAATGTATTTACCTCTTTGAATAGTAAACAGAACTCCTATAATCTAACTTGAGCCTTATCATAATTATAATAGTCAAAACCCTAGTAGGATACATGCAAATGGTACAAATTGGAATATGCTAATATGGGGAGTCAATAAACTCCTGAGAGTTCATATTTTAAAAAACACTATACATAAATTCATGTATCTAATTACACCCAATAATTTCATTCTTAACATCCTAGAACTTGTTACTCAATTTGGGAGCAGATCAGACATTATCAAACATATTTACTAAACTATTTCCTCGTGTTTATATATAAAATCATATCATTACCCAAGTCTCTATTATAATCAAGTAACTTTAACTTACAATATCTTCTTTGATTCTAGATATATATCTATATATGTTTATCTATCTATCTATATATATATATACATGTACATATATATAATTAATGGATATCCAATAACACTATCATTAGAAAGTGCCAGTCCAGATGTCATATTTTAGGTGGAATATGTAAATTGCATGACATGGATTGACACAACCAGAGCAGCACCTATGCTGCAGGTTATGAGAAAGGGTAGACAGTAAAACCAAGCCTGGCAATTACCTTGATTTTCTATTTACAGAACCTGATAATATGCAAATAATAATATTTAGCCCTTCAACCTTACACAGGAATGACATTGAGGGACTCTTAATGAGGTATTTAGCTGTGTCACACGAGCGTGACGCACTGTCGCCATAGGGTTAATACCTCTGTTCTATCAAAGCAACTTTCAATCTACCTGATACAACTCTATGTATCAGTAATGATGGTCTTTCGGTTCTAAGAAATTGCAAGCAATAAAATAAAAATAAAGTATTGAACACCTATGAAGTTACTTTAAACTTTAGCAAATCCTATACTTTAAAAAATAGCCTGATATGATCAACCCTTCTGCAACAGGCATGTTTAACAGTGTGGCATCACTTTAGTACTGTATTTCTCCTACTGTTGAAATTACAAGTTTTTTCTCTCATTGTGGTACTGGGTGTAACTAAAAGCTAAGAAGTGTCACAGTATCACCAAAAACAGTCTCATATATCACACCATACGTCTAGAAAAAAGTTAAAAATGCACACAACTTATACTGCCAACCCTAGGCTAATGCGGCCAGTCTAAGAGGAGTTAAGATGTTTGGTTCACCACTGCTGTCACTTACATCTGTCATTTATGTATCTAATATCATGGGTGTCATCATGTATATTCCTTATGAGATGAAATTACAAATGACACTGTATGGAGACCTTTCTGGTTTACCTGGATAGGGGCTGGATATGCATAAGAGCTAATGAGTATGTGATATGCTATAAAAAATAAGGGCATCATCCATAAGTATATATATTTTTTTGGGGGGTGTACCTATAGTAGGAAATGGAATAGGCTTATATAGTTATTAACAAGAGGGCCGATAATACAAATGAATTGGGTGAATTTTCTGGACAGTGCCGCATTGCAAAATACCATGATATTGGTATGGATAGACTGGTCTCATATTGCTTCTCATATATTGTGGATATTGCTTACAATTTTACCTCTATACTTTATAGTCTGGGTTCTTCAGCCTTCATTCTAATATCAAAACAATTGACTAATATTTTCTGTTTTACCCGATGTGCTCATTTGCAAATGAGCCATATACTGTAGAAAAGAATTTTAAAATGTTCAGTTCTTTTACAGACAAAAGGCAATGTGAGCTACCCCTTAAATTGACTGGCTAATCATAGCTCTTTTATGCTCCTTCTTGTTCTTAAATCCAAAGATCTGACTTTGAGTCAGTTTTGAGCCGGGTGTTGTATTGTAAAGATGTGTATGCATTTGCGGTATTGGTTATGGTGCAGGATACATATTAACGATGCAGGTTACACATAGACAGTGTATTCAAAATGTGTATTGCTAACTAAGGAACTAGTATAAGCTCCATGTGTACAAACCAAAATGAATCATCAGTGAAAGTAGCACACGGAGCTCTGAAAAAGGATGGGTCAACGGGGAGCAAAGCCCCTCCTTGGCTTGGGCTTATTTCAAAACTGGGTAAGATTAGGGTGGGTTTCGGGTTGGGATTTTGTTAACAAAAAGTGCTCTTTAAACCACAATGCAAAATTCCCGCCACAACCAAGTGGGTTAATAAATCATAGAGAGACCACATATCTGTATCTGTATCGTTTTAAAGTAGAGATGTGTGTATTACTTATTGGTGAATTAAAAAGTCTGAAATTGAATATTAGACCAAAATAGATCACATAAGCCTTAGGCACAATTCGATCAACATTTCCATAAAAAAAGCGGCTCAATTATTGAATATTAATATAAAAGCAAACAATAATACCTTAGTAAATGGCAAAAAATACCAAACATCTTAAAGAATTGCGAAATTACAAAATCTCACACGAACAAAATACACAATCATCACAATCACTCAAATACGCACTTGAAACTTCTAAAACTCTCTAAATCCTGCCAATAATAATTCTAGCGTCGTAAACTCTCAATCTCAACTATATCTTACCCTCTTCAAATTATCTCTGGAAGCTGGATGGAAAAACTTTTTACACATGTAATTGTTGAAGCCTTTACCCATGGTGGCGACTTTCCCTCCTTATTTCTCCGTATTTCTTGAGGAGAGAAGGGAAAACCTACTGTTTTCTCCTTCTCTGATACTTTCGGTTACTCCTCAAAATGGTTATTTTCCTGTGGGCTCGACAGATATCCTGAAAAATAAGAGTTTAGAAGCTCCGCAGTTGGGATGATTTGGCTTTTTCTGCGAGAACGTTTTGTTTACGTGTTGTGGTTTATCGTTTGGCCGCCAGATGGGTCTGTGCGGTTGATAGAAAATGGGTTTTATTTTTTTTACGAGGGGTGACTTGTGTAGTATTTTGAACTGGTGCTACATAGAAAATGGACTGTTTCATCTATTCGAGGGCAAACTTCTGTAATATATGGGACTAAATATTACATAGCAAAAGACTTTACTGTCTATTCGTGAGTAGGCACATACAGCATTTTATTTGCTTAAGCTATCGTGATAATTATTATTATTGCAAAATTTTCCTATAAATCGTTTGATAACCCCTTCGTGAATAACCATCGTCTATTTAGTTTTTAGGAAAATGTTGTCCATCTTTATCTAAAGATTTTTTTTTTTTTTTTTTTTTTTTAGGAATTCCATCACCATGGATTCATTCACATACTTTTTGATTACCATAATTGTTACACAGAATAATTCACGGAATATAATACAATGAGAAGAGGAGAGACGACGAGGCAGCACAGGAGAGAGTACGAGAGCAACAAAAAATATACAATCAAGACATTTAGGCAACACGTGGACTCAGAAAAGGAGCCAATATATAAATTTTTGAGCAATGGCTGGACTGTGGAGTGTGAGAAAGGCGAGAGAGAAGTGGAAGACAGGCATGGTAGATAAGATGATAAATGACGCTAGATTGGTAATTAGGAACAGAAATGTATTAGTGGAAAAGAGAAAAGAACGCGAAGTACATGATTGAACAGAAAACAATGTGAAGAAAAGAAAAGAGCGTGGGGAACAGGAGTGTGTTTGTAAAGAGCAGAATGTATATGTATATATATATATATATATATATATATATATATATATATATATATATATATATATATATATGTATATATATACAGTATATATATATATATATGTATATATATGTATATATATATATATATATATATATATATATATATATATATATATATATATATATATATATATATATATATATATATATATATATATATATATATATATATATACACACACACACACACACACACACACACACACACACACACACACACACATATATATATATATATATATATATATATATATATATATATATATATATATATATATATATATATATATATATAACACACACACACACACACACACATATATTATCTTGTAACTAAATTTTGAGATTTTAGATACTTGATTGTGTATAACTCATAAAGAAGATGATAGTGAGTGATATATCTTCAACGTAGGTACACTAAGAGGGAAGGTAATTCCTCCCACTGAACCGTGACAACAATACGGATACCGAACCCAAACCCAGTAACGTATGCGGGAAGAAAAACGAATTCGGTTAGAGAAACATGAATGATGTGGCGTCTGTTTAATTCGTATCAGGTGAGGAATCTCGACCTTGTGGTTCTTAACTTTCTTGTCACGCCCTCGGGTGTTAATACTTGTTTCCTAAAAATGTTGTTTATGATGTGGACACACACTCTCACACACCCACACGCACGTACGGCGTACACACGATCACACACACATACACACGATCACACACACACACACACCTATAACCACACACACAAACACGATCACACACTCACACATGGCCACACGCACACATATACATATATATATAAACTTCCATTGGGCCACCGTATTATCTCCATCAGCTCCCCCTCCCCC
>BOPN01002240.1:125000-130000 GCA_017312705.2 Penaeus japonicus
TGCGAAATAAGATTTTAGACAGTTTTTCCCCATAATTCGCCCTACGTCTGGCAGGGCAATCACCACCCAAACAACGTCTATTGAGACTAATGACCTCATCAGCTAAAATTTGAACGCGCTGATAAATTGTCTCTATAAAAAAACAGCCAAACTACCCATTAAAACACACCTAACCGAATGTTTTTGACTCATTACCAGCAGTACAAGAATTTTATCCTAAACTGACCTCTGACCCATTGAGATATTGACCCTGAACTGGCCTCTGACCTATAATGAAATTGACCCTGAATTGACCTCTGACCTATTAAGAAATTGACCCTGAAATGACCTCTGACCCGGTAAGAAATTGACCCTGAACTGACGTCTGACCCAGTAAGAAATTGACCCTGAACTGACGTCTGACCCAGTAAGAAATTGACCCTGAACTGACCCAGTAAGAAATTGACCCTGAACTGACGTCTGACCCAGTAAGAAATTGACCCTGATCTGACCTCTGACCCAGTAAGAAATTGACCCTGAACTGACCTCTGACCCAGTAAGAAGTTGACCCTGAACTGACCTCTGACCCAGTAAGAAATTGACCCTGAATTGACCTCTGACCTACTGAAAGCTCCCTGTTTTTTTCAGAATTCAAATATAAATGAAAATACAGATTCATGATTAGCTTCTAGATCAAGTTTATTAACTTTGATATCTGCCTTTAGTGGGTGTTTATATTATATTAATTAAAAATGTTCATACTTACTGATTATCGTTATTCCCATTATCATTACTCTCACTATCATCATCATCATTATTGTTATCATCATTATCTTAATATCATTATCATTATCATCTTTATCATCGTTATTATCATCATTATCGTCTTTATCATCGTTATTATCATCATTATTATCATCACTATTATTACTATCATTATTATTATTATCATTATTATCATTGTTGCTGTCGTTGTTATCATTGTTATGATAATCATTACTACCATTATTATCGTTGTTGTTATCATCGTTATTATCAGTTTCATCATTCTGGTAGCATTCATGAGCATCATGAGTGTGCTTGGTGTTATTATCACTCTCGATATTATCATCAATTCTATCAGTATCCCATTTTGTACCAGCCCTCTCTATATCTATCTGTCAATATCCCATTTTGTACCAGCCCTCTCTATATCTATCTGTCAATATCCCATTTTGTACCAGCCCTCTCTATATTTATCTGTCAATATCCCATTTTGTACCAGGCCTCTCTACATTTATCCGATGCTTTTCAAATCTGACTCCGTCTAACAGGTATGTTGTTTACGCTTTAAATACATCTATAATTAATATTTTGCATATATGGATAGAAATGATGATATTCAATATCTCTAATATGATTTGTAAGAATTAAAGTTCTATGTATCTATCACGTATCTGCCAATTTTAGAAAAAAAAATCAAATGAAAAATGTAATTAATCAGTGGATTAACGTCGGCAATTGCAGTGCAGTTGAAGAGTATTAGAAAAAAAAATACATATAAGTTTAATCACGGAATTTGTCGCTCATTTGAAAGTGGAAAACCTGTTCAAACAAATGTTTCTTCACTTTCCGTTGTTGAGGATTTTGATAACGTGAATAAACACCTCAGCTTTTTGTTTGTATCTCAATTTGTTTTTTTTAGTTTTACCTCTTGTTTCTTTCCTAAACATTGTTGTTATGTTCGTCCCGGTTTTAACTTACATCATCTGCCTAAGTTATCGCACTTGTTCAAAAGTTTCCTCATGAAAAGACCTTTTTTTTTTACGGCAAAACAAGTGAAAGTTAAATTGCTATAGTTCATAATAACATTTTTTAGTCCTTTCGTTCTGTGAGTAATGTTGAACGCAGCCTAAAGCTCTTGAGAAACTTATTAGTTATTTAAGTCCATGTAAGTCAGTTTTCCTGTGGAGCAGAAGAGCCATTTTATATTAAGTGACTCGTTTATAATAAAGAAAAATCCATATTCATGTTCAATCTAACTTTTAGGTCGCAATTACACTGTGATGTTATTTTAATGAGAAGTGTCTGCTTGAGATTAATTTGAAGGAGATATGTACGTATGTGTGTGCATGTGTCTGTGTTTATATATATATATATATATATATATATATATATATATATATATATATATATATATATATATATATGTGTGTGTGTGTGTGTGTATGTGTCTGTGTGTGTGTATATATATATATGTATATATATATGTATATATATATATAAACATATATATATATATGTATATATATATATAAAACATATCGATGTGTGTGTGTGTGTGTGTGTGTATACAAACACACACACACACACATATATATGTATAATATATATATATATATATATATATATATATATATATATATATACATACGTATATGTATACAGGCAGAGGGAGAGAGAGAGAGAGAGACGAGACAAAGACAAAGAGAGCACGAGACCAGCAGTCAGAATCAAAGAAACACACAGCGAAAAATAACGACACCGAAAAAGATAATCTTCCTGGCAGCCGCCATCATCCGCCAGTTATTTTCCCCGTCGTAAACGCTAACTTGAATCGCCACATGTGCGAGAGACACTAAAACCCGGACTTTTATTACTTAATCAACCCTTTAATCAACTCTCCTGGTCATCCTCTTGCCTAGGGAGACAACCGGTGAAAATAGCAGATTTCTTTCCTCGTTCTCTCTTCCTCAGGTTGTTTTATCCGTTAAAACCGTTACTTTTTTGAACGTCCATCTACGCGCGTAGCATTTCTTTCTTTTTTTCTTTCCGCCTCGCAGCCAAATCACCGGAAAGACAGCGAACCTTTTCTTTTTAACATCTCTTTCTTCTCGTCTTCCTATCTTATTTCTTTTTTTCTTTTTTTAATTTCTTTTTTACTTTTGACGACAAGGCGAAAGTGGTCGTTCCCGCTGTTATAACCGTTCATGCTGAAGGGAAAATGGCTTTCCCTTTAACGGCAGTTCTTCAAGGTCTTCCCTCTACTTCCTCGTTGTTTTGTTTTCTCCTCCTCCTCCTCTTCCTCTTTCGCCTCCCCCATATTCTTCGTACCTTACTCCTTCTCCATCTTACGCTTATCTTCCTCCTCCTCCTCCTCTTCCTCTTTCTTCTTCTTACGCTTAGCCTAAATCTCCTTCTCCTCCTCCTTAATCTTCTCCTCCTACTCCTTTTCCATCGTACGCCTATCCTCCTCCTCTTTCTCCGTCTCCTTCTTTTTCGTTTGTTCCTCTTCCTCCTTCTCCACCTCCTTTAATTTTTGTTTTTCGGAGCTATAACTCAGGTATACAGTATATGGTAAGGGGGAACGTCTTTAGAAGTCGCTGTTTTATTATTATTATTATTATTCCTCTGAGGATAGAGGTTAGTGGAGGCTGACATTTAAGTGAAGATATTCTGAAACAGCTTTTAGTTTAATTGAAAGAGGTTTTGAGACGTTTGACTTTTTTATTATTATTATTATTATTATTATTTAATTATTATTATTATTATTTTTTTTTTTTGAGGGTAGGGGGTGTTATGGATTTAAATGATGTTTTGGTTCTGAGGTATAAGATATTTGACTGGCGAGGACCGATATTTTGAGTGACACGAAGGTCCTGGCTATAAGGTGAAAGAATTTTAAATTAGTTTTTTGTCATGGGTTGTAATAAGTTTATGAGTTATGAGTGAGAAAAGTTTGGTTGATTGGAGTCTTTGATTATGAGGTAAGAATTTGAATTAGCCTTTTGATAGGGTTGAGGTGCATTTTAAGCGATGTTAAGGCTTTTTTTGTCTATGCGTGAAAAGACTCGTTATGAATGAATAAAAGAAACTTTGATTATGAATAAAGAAAATTTTAAGAAGAGGCTTTGATCATGAGTATAAAAAAAACTTGTCACAAGTAAAAACAGACTTCAAAGGACATTTTGGTTGAAGTAGGGAAGGTTAAAGTTGAGGTTAAGTTTAAAGAAAGAGATTTTATAGATCTGATTGGAAATGGAGAGGTTTATATAAATATAATGAAGTAGGTTCAAGTTAGGAGGGGGATGAGGTTTATGTAAGAGCTTGGAAAGAGGTTGAAGTTTACAATTGAAAAAAGGGTTGAAGACCACGTGGGGGGGAGGGGGGGATTGATGTAAAATGCATCTGTCCTTTTTAGGAAGTTATAGAGGGAGGAGAGAAGTCAACGCAAGAGCCATCTGTCCTTTTTAGGAGGTTATAGAGGGAGGAGAGAAGTCAACGCAAGAGCCAAGGAAGAAGTTTTGGTTCTATAATTTGGCCAAGGTTAAGAGGCACGTGGCAGAGTGAGTTGTCTTGAAAGAAATTGGAGGTAGAAAAAAAAATGTTTTGGTAACGCATGTAGCACATTATTTGAGTAGAAGAGGTTGAGACGGAGGGAAGATGTGAGGTTAAATGAAGGAGGGATAAGGTTAGGATTATGAATGAAGAGATTTTGGAAAAGAGGGTTGAATTTATATTATCATTTTTTCTAATTATCTCTCTATTTACACATATATTTGTTGGGGTACGAAGGTTGCTGAAGTTGAGAGGCGAAAGAGAGTATGCAGACCAGTATTAGTTGAGGTTAGAATTTAGTTTCAAGATTTAAAAAAAATAAATAAATAAATAATAATACAAGATTTAAGAAAATTAAGAATGTGAAGTTAAGTAGGACTGTAAATGATAATAATGATAACAGATTATAATAGTGATGGTAATGATAATGAGGACAATGATAATGATGGTAATGATGATGATGATAATGATAATAATAATGATAATATTGATGATATTGATAATCATTAAAAGTCATATCCAAATCACAGGACCAGAACAGAAGCAAGACGAAAGAAAAAGAGAGAAAATAGGCATATCATTTTCTTCCAACGCAATATGGAGTAATGTTTTATGAAATGGCTTTTCAAACGGGCTATAAGACAAGAAAGGAAAAAACGAAGAAGAAGACTTAAGGAGAGTAGAAGGAAAGAAAATAATAAGAA
>BOPN01002240.1:135000-137500 GCA_017312705.2 Penaeus japonicus
AAATGATGACGTGAGTAAACGATGTCATGAGTAAATGCTGTCGTGAGTAAATGCTGTCATGAGTAAATGACAGTGTGAGTAAATGATGACGTGAGTAAATGATAGCGTGAGTAAATGCTGTTGTGAGTAAATGACGACGGGCATGTCGTGAGGCTATGCTGTGGGTGCCGTCACTTGACCTTCCGAGGACCTTCCGCTTTTTAGGGTCGATGGAAACGTCAGTTAGAGCTGCTCTATTTGACCCTGAGTTAGAGCGATGCTGTTTCGGAGGAAAAGAACTGTGTGTATGCGTGCTTGTACTTGTGCATAAGTCCATGTACACACACGCACAAAGAGAGAGAGAGAGAGAGTGTAACCACTCGATGCCCTGGTTGTGATCCGGTGGATAAACAGACAGACGTTCACATGTCATTGTCTTTATTGTGCCTTGCATCATCCGAGCGATGTTGTTTATCATGTTACCCGAGACATTGATTATATTATTTCTACTTAATTGAATGCTTTATCGTTGGCAGTTTGTTTTGACCTGACGTGTCCTGTTTCCTGTGTTCGTTTCCGCCTCGAAACTCCAGCTTGTCTAGCAGCTGTATTTGCTAACAGAAGGCCTGAGGCGTAGAAAGCGACTCAGGATTTATACTTAAGAGGGACACAGAAGGAACCCAGGGAAGATCAAGGCAGATCAGGTCAGACAGACATACAAGAGAACAGGCAGAGCAAACAGCTCTGACCTGCGGCTTTCGGCCGGAGCCTAGTGTATTAACAGAGTCCACAATAAAGACCATGACACGTGAACGTCTGTCTGTTTATCCACCGGATCACAACAGGGCATCACGTGCTTTACAACTGCTAGCGGTGGGTTACAACAACTGCTCCCAGGGGTGGGTTACAACTGGTGGCAGCAAGCGGGTTACAGAGAGAGAGAGAAAGAGAGAGAGAGAGAAAGAGAGAGAGAGAGAGAGAGAGAGAGAGAGAGAGAGAGAGAGAGAGAGAGAGAGAGAGAGAGAGAGAGAGAGAGAGAGAGAGAGAAGGTGAAGAAGGAAACAGACGAAAACGAAACTAGGAAAAAAACGAAGGAAGAAGGAAAGAAAAAGCGAAGTGAAGGAGAAAAGGGAGAAGGAAGAAGGAAAATAACCCAATAACACAGTGAAGAAAAGAGAAGGAAAGTAAAGACGAAGAAAACGACGACGAAGAAAATACTTAAAAGAGACAAGAAGAGAAGGAAGAAAAATGAGGCGGAAGAAAAAGCGAAAATAAGAATAAGTGTTGTAAAGATCAGAAGAAGAATGAAAAGCAAAATTTATGGAGATGGAAGAAGAGGAGGAGGAGGAGGAAGAAGAAGGAAAAGGAAAAATGAAGGAAATGAATAGGAAAAGGAGGAAAGAGAGAGAGAGAGAGAGAGAGAGACAGGAGGAGGAAGAGGAAAAAAGGAAAATAACAAGAAAAGTAGAAGAAGGAAGAGGAGGAAGAAGAAGACGAAGAAGAAGGAAATTAGGAAGAGGAGCAAAATAATAACAATAATACGATGAAAATGATGACAAGAGAAAAGTTAACAAGAAAAGACAGGGCGAAGAGGGAAATCAAGATAAAACAAGAATCAGAAGAAAGATAAAAAAGAAAAACAAAGTAAAAAAAACACACACACACAAAACGAAGAAGAGGAAGAAGAAAAAAAATATATATACACATATATACAGACAGTTAACACACTTGAGATGACTGCAACCACCAGCAGCCTTCTAGTATAATAATGCACAAACTCTTGTATCCAAGCCTAAATCTCTTTATCAAGCGCTGTATTATCTGCCAAACACAATCATTTTTACACAATAGCCGCTGGGCATGGGGGGCGGGGGAGTAGGCAGGGGATGGGAGGGGGGCGTGTGCAGCGGATGGGGGGGCGGGTGTGTGGGCGGGGGATGGGGGCGTGGGCAGAGGATGGGGGATGGGGGATGGGGGGGGGGCGTGGGCGTGGGCAGGGGATGGGGGCGTGAGCAGGGAATGGGAGGGGGGCGTGGGCAGGGAATGGGAGGGGGGCGGGGGCGTGGGCAGGGGATGGGGGATAAGCCAGTAGGGGAGGGGAGGGGGGATGTCATGAGGAAGAAAATTTCATACAAAAAAATTATAAATACGACAGAAAACGCGAGAAACAGAAATTATTTCCACGTCAGGATTACGGCCTCAAAAATTGCATGGAATTCAAAACAATTAGTCTTTTTGCGACGTTCATTTTTGTGCGTGTGTTTGTGCATTTGTCACTAATTACAGATATATTCTCATTACGCATCTTGTATTTGAAAATAGTGATTACATTTACTATAAATTTACTTCGATAATGATAATGATAACAATAGTAATGGTAACAACAGTAATAATGATAACGACATACATGATGATGAAACTACCAATAAACAATAACACCGAGTAATGATGATAAAAAAGATAATGATGATAATAACATTAATGGAAAAATAATATACCTTTCGGGGCCTGTTTAAAACAA
>BOPN01002240.1:142500-145000 GCA_017312705.2 Penaeus japonicus
TGTTACCATTGTTATTACAATCATTGTCATTGTTTTTATCAATATTATCACTATCATTATCATCACTATTGTGGCTGTTGCTGTGTTTACTTTTACAAGCTAAATTGTTAGTTTTATCGACTTGCAATTTCGTGTCTGGATTTGAAGTAATTTCCTGTATTTCTGAAATATGATATTCCTTTATTTCCCGGATGTGTCGGGTGTTTGATCTACACGGAATTCTTCATTGGAAACGGAACTAGAATTATATAGTAATGATTAATTAATAGAATTATATAGAACTAGAATTATATAGTAATGATTAATAGAATTATATAGAACTAGAATTATATAGTAATGATTAATAGAATTATATAGAACTAGAATTATATAGTAATGATTAATTGATAGAATTATATAGAACTAGAATTATATAGTAATGATAAATATAATTATATAGAACTAGAATTATATAGTAATGATTAATTAATAGAATTATATAGAACTAGAATTATATAGTAATGATAAATATAATTATATAGAACTAGAATTATATAGTAGTGATTAATTAATAGTTATCTGGTTTCTCCTTATTGTTCTTTCTTTACAACTCTCTTATCCTATCTTACTTTCTTCTCCTCTCCTCTCTCCTTCCCCCATTCCTCTCTCCTCTCCCCATCTCCCCTCTTTTGGCTATTTTCTCCTCCTCTTCCTCTTCTTCTTTCTTTGCAACTCTTCTTTCTTCCTTCCCACCTCTCCATTCCTTTCGCTCCTCCATCTGCAACTTCTCTTTCCTCTCCTCTTTATAACTCCCCCCTTCCTCTCCTCTTCTTCTCTTCTTCCTCCCCTCTCCTCTCCTCTCCACAACTCTCTCCTCCTTTTCATTTCCTCCTTTCCTTTGGGCTGTTGGTACATCACGAGAGAGGAGGTCAAGAGAGGTCAAGAGGCATCCCGCAGAGGCCGGCAGAGCGATTTGCAACATCAAAATTGCAGACGAAGACAACTCTGTTTGCAAACAATAAAGGCGAACGACGCGTCAGGTCTTCTTGCAACACCGAAGCAAAGAGCAGGGACTTCGGGTCGGATCTGCAACTCAAAGACAAACGCCTCGACAGTACACGGCAAAAGGAAATACCAAGAGAGACAAGGCGAGGCGACCAAACCAGACGTCACAAATAGATCAAACAAGACAGGAGCAAATCGTCCATCACAAGAGGGCCCAAGAAAAGAATAAGATCAACTTACAAGGATCGTAGAAGGAGATGTAGGTCATTCTGAGGATGTAGAGAAGAGGACGTGGCAAGTCCTGTTCGAAGTTTGGAAATACGGAGACTCAAGATGAAGGCGGAAACTTCTGGAGTATTGCTTTGTATGGATGTTAGATGTTGACCCTGAGAGAAAGAGTGAAAAGAGTATAAGAGAGAGAAAAAAAAACGAAAAACTATCGTTAAGAATATAGTTAAATAGTATCACATATTCACACACACACACACACACACACACACGTAGACACACACACACACACGCAGACACACACACACACGCAGATACACACATACACAGACATACACACGCACAAAATACACACACACACACACACGCAGATACACACACACACACACAAAACACACAGACACACACAAGTATAGACACAGATGTATTTACTGTATTCATGAATGCTACGGCAGCTTCCGAGTTCATAAAATACTTCATCCCAGAACTGCGTAACTGCCTCGTAAATAGAAGAGCGACCGGGAAACAGGTTATTGCTGCAGCTCTACGATCCGGCCTTTTTGCCCCGCTCGTCCGCTCCCATTTATCAAATAAATGCTTGAAATTAGCATAGGAACTTCTCGTTGCGTGGAGCGTGGGGTTATCACGAGCGCTATGAAAGGACTAAATCACAGGGACGTGGGATTCGAACCCACGCATCCCACAAAAATCAAGGTTTGATCCGTTTTTTTTTTCTTCTTTAACGTCCTTCTCGGAACTCCTTACCATCACATCCTACGTCCCAGGCATTCAAGATGCTTCCTGCATTTATGTGCCGTCAAATCAGGCCATAACGAAACAACATATTGACATGCATTATTCAACGCGTGATCCATGACACTGGCTGCTGGCTTTTTTTTTTTGCGAATGGCGTTCCCTTCTGCTTGATGTCAAGTGCTGGGACGCTTTGGCGACGCTATGGCAACGCTATGTCAACGCTATGGCAACGACGAATCCAACAGCTGTTTATAACACACGTCAGACCCATAGCCACTTCCAACGGAGGGAGTCACATGCATTATGTATCAATAATCATCATAAAAATGCAGGAGCTCAACCCTTTCCTTTCTGTAGACGGTCTCTTTTCGGGATGAAATTCAGAGCGAATCAGAAAAGCGGCAAAGGGCGCCGCGATTATCCCCGGCAAAGGAGAGAGAGAGAGAGAGAGGTCCTCGCTTCGTCCTGAATATGTGACTTCGAAGGACTTTGATCTTTGAATTCCTCGCCGCACGTTGTGGTCAAACGCGCC
>BOPN01002240.1:152500-157500 GCA_017312705.2 Penaeus japonicus
TATCTATATATGAACACACACACACACACACACACACATGCACACACATACTCACACACACTAATCCACACACCACACACACACACACACATAATAACATATACTCACACACACTAATCCACAATATATATGTGTGTGTGTGTGTGTATGTGTGTGTGATATACATATAACATATGAGTTTGTATTTTTTCTGTCTGATGTAACTAAACCTTATCTTCGTTTCCTAGTTTCACTCATCATTTACATGCCAATGCAATAGTGGTATAAATACGAAAAAACAAACAAACTTATGCAATTAAACATGTAGAAGTGAAATATTTACATAACAAGAACAGGCAATAAATAGATAGTCAAGAGATAAAATCAAAACAAACCAGATAATATAATTCTATCATCATAATAAATAGCGCAATTGACTGCTGGAAGTATTTATTTTTAAATGGCGTATAATCTTTAGCCATAACGGCCATGTTTTGATGTACAGTGTATAAATAACCATACACATTAACGAATACCTTAATTAATTTCATTCTGTTTATCTTTGCCTTTCTCTCATTCATACATACAGTATATTCCAAAAAGGCCTCTTTCTGCAATATAAGTCTTACATTTCTGCAATATAAGTTTAAGGAAATTGTAAAGAAAATGATGGAAAAAAACGAATCACATCAGGCCGTCTAACCCTAAAGTTGTCCAAAGTTCCAACAATATCGTCGGCGCACAAACAGGGGTAAGGTTGAGGAAAACAGTAAATATCCGTTTGGGATGCCAAATCTCGTGTCAGGGTTTCTTCACAAGGAAAAGATCCATTAACTAAATAATCTTATATAAAAGAGAGAGAGAGAGAAATAGAGATAGACAGATAGATAGAGGTAGAGAGAGAGTGAGAGTGAGAGTGAGAGTGAGAGTGAGAGAGAGAGAGAGAGAGTGCAATGAATATAATTCCAAATATAATGTCCAAAGAACGTATAAAAAAGTCAAAGTCAAGTCCATCGAACAGATAGGCCTATTTCCGTCCAGAATACAGTCCTTTCAAAAATAAAAAATATGGAAATCAACTATAAACAAATACAAACACGAGAGACCTTCGCACCAAAAGTAGCCTCAAGGACAATCAATCAATAATTATTATTATCCCATGTTGACCAGAAACCTACGAGATATACTGCTTATTTTCGGAAACGGAAGATTTTTTCTAGTTTCTGGAGTCGATCGACCATGTTCTTCAGGTGTGGAAGAACAACGGAGCGTGTTATTCCTGTTCTTAGAAATCCTTTTCCTTTATAGTGATTATTATGCTCTAAGTGGAGCTCATACCGATTTTGTTTTTGTTTCTGTATTTGTCCTTAATTTAACCTAGTCATAGTTCTTCAAAGATTGGGTGAATACTTATTAATTCATATCAGTAACAAAGACAATGAAGATATGGTATTAATATAAATAACAGCAATGAAATGAATGAAAAGATGGAACAGAAGAACAGAACGTTTCCTGCTAGATACAAGATGGGCGAGAGTATGCGAAAGATCTGATTGGCTAGATGAGGAGTATAGGGAAGGAGGGGGCGGGGCTAATTTCGCCTGACTTTATGTCGATGATTATGGTATTGCACAATGTTAATAATGTATAATCGCCTTATTCCATCAATCACTGTTATTTCTAAGTCTGTGCCAATAACAATCTTAATAAAGAGATATCAAGTAATTGAAAAACGTTATCAGAATCATCAAAACACTATAAAAGGAGAGATGTTAGTAACTATGAAGCTTTACGAGGCCGCCATTGAATCAGAAATGAAGAGAAACATAGTTCTCTGCAGAGGAGATTCAGATCAATATCCAATACGTGGAAATATTATGTGAGAAAATATCTTGTCCACGAAGGAGACATTAGTATAGTGACTCATATTTACATCAGTAACCCCAAAACTTGGTTCCGCCCCCTAGATTTCTGTTCTGTCCCTCGCAAGGAGCATTAAGGGGCTCTTGGCAGTTTTAGCGTCACCTTTGTTTATTTTATTTTGAGTATCTTTTAAAGTTCATTTTAAGATGTTATATATATAATTTATTCTTTTTTATTTCTTCTACACATGTTTTTTTTTTATATATTCCTTTTTTTCGTTTTTAATTGATTTTCTTATTTATCTTTACTTTTGTGCTGTTAATGTTCGCATGCCATTTTATACCTATTTGTTTAGTTTTTAACTTGAGTCTGTAAGGTCCAGCTAATAAGAAGAATTGAAATAGTTTAGTAATTATTATCATTATTTTTTCAAATGTAATTGAACCAGATGCTAGGCAATCGCCTCTAGAGATCGTTATAAGAAAACAGTCAATAGTCTTTTCATGTGCTAGCCTCTGGGTTTGTATTTAATATTGTATTCTGGATTTGTATTTGTACTGCAAGGCCCACCTTACCCTCCAGTTTTAATAAGTTAAGTAGAGCGTGGATTTTAGGTTACAAGGTAAAAGGGCGAATTTTATTTAAAGAATAATACTTTGTTTTTAATAGTAATTAAACTCGTTATGCTGGACTGTTTTTAGTGTTTATTTTTATTTCATTTTAGTATTGATAATTTTATTCAGTTTTACTTTTGTTGTTTTTGTTCAGTTTTTGTATTATCCTTTTTATGTTCAGTTTGCTTTTATGTCGATTTTCTGTTCTTTTATGTTCTTTGCTCATTTTTATTTGATAAATGTAGACATTTTATTATTTATTTTTTTTTTTTCTAATATAACCTCTGCTGGCTATAATTGCCACTTCAGATGAACAACCCGATGGGTATTAGTGAAACACCGCAGTAACACCGAAGTGGTATGGAATATGAAACGTAAATTAGAGAAGAGAGAGAGAGAGAGAGAGAGAGAGAGAGAGAGAGAGAGAGAGAGAGAGAGAGAGAGAGAGAGAGAGAGAGAGAGAGAGAGAAAACATGTTATTAGCCTTTGCTGGGCGAAGAATGATGACAATGGATAGTGTTCTCTATTCGAAAGGAGATGTTAAGTGTAGGTGGATGAGGAATTAAAGATGAAAAAAGAGGATAACCGAAGTACGAAGGAAGAATAAGAGAAGGGAGCAAAACGAAGAAGATTTGCCAAAAACAGTGAAGAACCAATAATGATGTGATCAACAAAGAAATATCAGCAGAGAGTGACGGAGAAATTAGAGAAAAGGTGAATGGACATGATGTCTGATCAGACAAAGCAAGAAGACACGTCGATGGTAAAATAAAGTGACCTCACATGTTGAAGAAAAAAACAAGTTTAAATTAGAATGAATCTTTTCATACTCCAAAACTATATAAAAAAACTATTTTCAATACTTCTCATCATGAACTCTGAATAGAGTTCACTAAGACAACTAGAAAAAAAGTATAAAAGAGACACGTATTTCTGAAATGCGTCAATAACATTCCTTGTGTTTTTGACTTATTGAGTCTCGTTTAAACCTTTTTCTACAAGGAACTCTAAAAAGGGCGCAGTCTATTTACACTGCTCGAAGAACGAGTACTGTGGACAAACCAATTTAAATTCCATATCATCAATAAAACAAAATCTCTACACTAACTATGTGAAAAGCGAAGAGGGAGAGAACGTGCAGCATTTGGTATGCGAATGCAAAAATCTCGAGCAAATTGAATGCAACAGAAAGAATACTAATGTGGCTGGAGATTGTTTACCGCGAGTTATGTGGGGGTCATGCAATGTGGAAAGGTATGCAAGAGGATGAATATCAACGAAAGGGTGGGACTCCAACGAGGGGGGGGGGGATAAAGAGGCTGTAGGGTTTCTATATCTGGCGTGACTTCAGTGTTGACCGCAGAATTATTTTTTTTATTATTATTATTTAGTAGTTATGATGAAGATTAATGGAAGCGATATTGAAAGGGATCAACAGAGGTCATTGCAGAAGTGAGAAAGAAGTGAAGATACAATATGACGGGAAACTGAAAAAAAACAACAACAAAAAAACACAAGAGTCTGAAGAAAGTAGAAATCATATACCAACAGTGACTGGGGTTACAGGAGCGGTAAACAGGAAATTGAAAACTAAGAGTATTCAGCTCAACATGGGAATATATTTTTGTGTGAAAAAAAAAAAAATCTGGAAAAAAAGGACATTAGAGAAATGAAAGCTCGGAAGATCCTGAGAATACCAGAGCATTGATCTACAAGAAAAGCTTAATGTGGACTATGGAGAGAAATGGGATCAAATGTCACACAACTTGATGCTGATAAACAAACATCAACTGTTACACTGACATGAGAGAAAAAAACAGTATCAGATATATCACTTATTAACAAGAATGTTTTTACTAAACCATTACTAAAACGTTCAAATTGTCTTTATGATTATTGATATCATTATCATCATTTACCATTTTCATAACTTTTGCTAATATTAGTTCTATCATTGTCACTGTCATTAAAAGATATTATTTATGCTTTCAGTCACAATGACAAGTAGAATAACACTAGAAAATAATAGCAATGGTGATAGTGGAGATAATGATAATAGTGATTATATTGATATTAGTGATATAATGATGACGTAATTGACTAACAATACTGCAACTACTAATGATGATGATGGCGATGGTGATAGCGGAACAGCAACAACAATAAGAAGGATAACAACAACGATAATTAAAAGAAAAATAATGATAGTAACAACAGCAACAAATAAGACAACTATATCACCGATGACCAACAGCAAAGGACAATAACATAACAGCTACATGAAAAAAAAAAAAAATCCGAAAAGCCTGTGTCATATACATCAAAAGATTAAAAAAGAAAGAAAAAAAAAAAACCCTCTTATCTTGAGTTCTTCCTTCTTGTAAATCCGCCAAGCATGAATAAAGAGTGTGTTAAGATTATGAACAAGATTTACTCATGTCTGGGAAAACGGGTTCCCTTTTCTGACGTGAGGAAGATTTACACTCAGTTGAAAGTTTTCTATTTTACTCGCACTATTTCTCTTTGTCTTTTTTTTTTTTTTTT
>BOPN01002240.1:180000-182500 GCA_017312705.2 Penaeus japonicus
AACATCCCATTAATGATACAGGAGACTCGATATTAGAACCAAGTGTTAGTCTATAGAAAAGAAAAGAAGAAGAAGAAGAAGAAGAAGAAAAAAAAAAACTATTACAAAGAAAAAAAACAAATATATTGGCGTGATTTGCTACCAACCCCCACCCATTACAAACAAACAAACAAACAAACAAACAAACATGGGGTTAGATTTGCTAACTGGAAGGAATTAACAGACAGACTAACGGTCTTGCACAGTCATTTACCTCGTGAACTGTACCTGTAACTTGCTTGTGTTTGTTGCAGAGCTTGTTAGATCAACATTTGCTTATATTCGTACGATCATATATCTTGGCGGAATTCAAATTGCGGATTCTAATGGAGAAAACATCTAATCAGATCTATTGATTTGCTAAATAACGACCTAATATTGAAAGTTAGATCTGTAAACTGACTTGGAAATACATGTACACAAGTAAACATATGAAATCGGGGATACCGTTTGTAAAATCACGGATAAACCTACTTCTAATCTTCTTTTTAAGATTCATTTCAGAGAAGCGAGTCGAATGAGACGTTTGGAAAACTATTTAAAACTTTTTTTGTGTGTGTGCTTCACTGAAGTCCTGTCAACTTACTGTAGGAAAAGTTTCTTTCTCATTTCCGTTGCGCATAAGAAATAAGTTCGTTTCCCTCTTAGACATCATCTCCCTATTTTTATTACGGGAATGAATTTTACTTTCAAAACACGACTAAGAAATGCAATGATAACGAGATAAAATTCGATTATAAAACACCTAGCACATTAGCACATTAACACACAAACACAACAAACAAACACATAAATAAAAATAAGTTCGTTTCCCTCTTAGACATCATTTCCCTATTTTTATTACGGGAACGTATTTTACTTTCAAAACACGACTATGAAATGCAATGATAACGGGATAAACGTCGATTATAAAACAAAACACAACACAAAACACACACAACACAGACACAACAAACAAACAAACACACACACATAAACAAAAACAAAAACACAAACGCCTATAAACAAACGCCCACTTCCCGACGAAGTGAGCCAACCGTCCTGTAAACCAGCTGATTATTTTCTCATAAAAGGCTAATTGCTTGTTAATCCTCGGGATGTGAGGATCGAGACACACCGGCCAATTAATCAAGGTTGGAAAAGGATGTCGCTCGGCTCATCCAGGATCCATTGGGGGTCTTTTTTTAGCTTCCCTTCTTTCCAGTCAACTGGATATGGTCGCTTCATTGGGGAGAGCAGAGGTATTTGGGGTGATTATACTTCGAGGGAAAAGGGAGGAAAAAAAATCTTTGGGGAAAAAAGGGAAAAAACCTTTGGGGAAAAAAAGGGAAAAAATCTTTGGGGAAAAAGAGGAAAAAAATCTTCGAGGAAAAAGAGGGGAAAAAAATCTTTGGGGAAAAAGAGGGGAAAAAAATCTTTGGGGAAAAAGAGGGGAAAAAAATCTTTGGGGAAAAAATGAAAAAAAATCTTTGAGGAAAAAGAGGAAAAAAAAATCTTCGAGAAAAAAAGGGGAAAAAATCTTCGTCTATTGAATGTATAGGACGTGTGTGTGTATGTGTGTGTTTGTGTCTGCGTCTGTGTGTGTAAAATAAAACAAACAAAAAAACACCTCCCGCCCAAAACAAAAACAAAAAATCATAAATGAAAGCCTCCATGTCGCATTGTCTCGACCCGCGGCAGATGATTCGAAAGCAGAACTCGAACGAACCTTCTCGACCGAAACCAATACTCGCAGAAGCCGTTGACGCAAAAAGCCCCACAAACAAGATAAAAGAGGGAAGTATGTTACCGTACACAACAACGATAAAGTAATATCCTACAGTCCTTTCTTCGGCCGAAGTTGGAAGTTGTTAACACTCAAGTGATCACCTTTTCATCGGCGGCAGAAAGTTCTTCTTCGGAGAATGAAAGATTTTTTTTCTTTTCTTTTTTTTCTGGGTTCTTCTCTCTCTAGAAGATGAGGAGAGAAGAGGATTATACGGTTTTATATTCTTCGATATTTTTTTGCATATATATATATATATATATATATATATATATATATATATATATATATATATATATATATATATATATGTGGGGGGGGGGGGTGTGTGTGTGTGTGTGTGTGTGTGTGTGTGTGTGTGTGTGCGTTGTGTGTGTTTATGTCTGTGTGTGTGTATAGATATATAGATATATTTACACACGCTAAAAGACACACACATCCACATAAAACACACTCACATACACACAACCTCTAGAATCCAAGAAAAATGAAGTTAAAAAAAAAAAAAAAAAGACTAACCTCATATTCATCTTCATTTCTCAACTCAAGAGAGAGAGAAAGAAATAGATAGAGAGAGTAAGAGAGAGAGAAAGAAAGAGAGAGAGAGAGAGAGAGAAAGAAAGAAAGAAAGAGAGAGAGACTAAGAGAGAGAGAGAAAGGAAGAGAGAGAGAGAGAGTAAGAGAGAGAGAAAAAAA
>BOPN01002240.1:207500-212500 GCA_017312705.2 Penaeus japonicus
ATAATTTAATAATGAAAGGGTTGTTCCGTAAACAGATAAAATGTCATTAGAGAGAGAAAGAGGTTAAGAGGAAGAGAGAGAGAGAGGTAAAGAGGAAGAAAAAGAGAGAGAGAGAGAGAAGGGCGGAGAAGGATAGGAAGGATATTTAAATCTAAATATATGTACATATGTAAATGTATATATATAAGTATGTATATATTTATATATATATATATATATATATATATATATATATATATATATATATATATATATATATATATATATATATATATATGTATATATATATATTTATATATATATATATATACATATATATATATATATATATGTGTGTGTGTGTGTGTGTGTGTGTGTGTGTGTGTGTGTGTGTTTCTAGCGTCTCTCTCTCTTTCTCTTTCTCTCTCTCTTTTTTTCTCTCTCTCTGTCTGTCTCTCTCTCTCCCTGTCTCTGTCTCTCTCTCTCTCTCTCTCTCTGTCTCTCTCTCTCTTTGTCTCTCTCTCTATGTCTATATGTCTCTCTCTTTTTTTTCTCTCTCTGTCTATCTGTCTCTCTTTTTCTCTGTCTCTGTCTCTGTCTCTCTCTCTCTCTCTCTCTCTCTTACTAAATCTGTCTATCTATATATCCATCTATCTATCTCTCTTTTACTCTCTCTACTCTCTCTCTCTCTCTCTCTCTCTCTCTCTCTCTCTCTCTCTCTCTCTCTCTCTCTCTCTCTCTATATATATATATATATATATATATATATATATATATATATATACATATTTCTCTCTCTATATCTATCTCTATATAATTTTTGTCTTTTTTATCTTTCTCTCGCTCTCTCACCACCCCCCCCCGTCTCTCCCTCTCCCTTCCTCTCATCCTTCTCTCGCACTCGCCTCTCTCTCCCTCTCCCTCTCTTTCTCTCTCCTTTTCACGCGCACGAAACGTTGACCAAAATCATGTTACTCTCAACCCTTTTTTTCGTTCTGTCACTCATGCAAGGTATTCATGCAACATGTACGTCATTTGAACCTGTTGATTGCATGGTCCTGACAATGTATAGTATGTATGGGAGAGATGGTGTTGATTTGTATATTTTGTAAAGTATATTTGTGTATATGTATATTTGTATGGTATGTATTGTGTATTTGTATATATGTATGGTATATTTTTGTATATGTATATTTGTATATCATATATAGTTTATTTGTATATATGTATATCTGTATATCATATAGTATATTTGTAAATATTTATATATGTATATTTGTATATTATATACTATATTTCTATATTACGTATAGCATATTTGTATAAATGTATATTCGTATATTATGTGTAGTATATTTGTATATATGTATAGTATAGATAGTGTAGATTTGACAATGTATAGTAGTGTGTGTAAGCGAAGCGTCAGTGCATTTAATTTTAATAGGGTTTCGCCCCAAATCGTTCGTTGGTGTTTTGTTTTTCGTTTATTGGGCTGTGTCTTCCTTATCGCTTCTTATCTCATCTTTTTCTATCATTCAAGTAGGGGGGGGGGGGTTGTTCTGTGTGTTTGTCTATTCTATCTTGTATGGTTTTCTGTTTGTTTGTCTGTCTGTCTCTTTCTCTCTTTTCTCTTTCTTTCTTTCTCTCTTTATCACTCTTTCTCTCTCTGTCTATCTCTGTGTGTCTCTCTCTCTCTCTCACCCTTTCCCCCTCTCTCTCTCTCTCATTCTCTCCCCCCTTCTCTCTCTCTCTCTCTCTCTCTCTCTCTCTCTCTCTCTCTCTCTCTCTCTCCTCCCCCCCCCCCCCCCCCTCTCTCTCACCCACTCTCTCTTCTTCCTTCCCTCTCATCCTCCTTAAAAACTGTTTATATCCCTCTCTCTCATAACGCCATTTAACATGTTTTTCCGGGGCCTTTTCATCCCCGTTTATTCCGAACAAAGGGGATACGACACTCAACTTATCAAGAGGAATTTTCAGCACGTAGCCTCAGGGTGTTGCAGCGAGCCAGTCTTTGAGACACAATTACATACTTAAAGGAAGGCTGAATGAAGTTTAAACCTCCTTGTTCTTCGTCGGAGAGTGTACTGTAGAAACCCTCAGGGTATTTGCTGTACTTATGTATGTACGTTGTTCGTTTTGTGGTGGAGTACCTTTGTTAGATAGTTAGTTAGTTTACGAGGTGGAGGTACTTAGTTGTTGTTCTTATTTTCTTCGGGTGAGGTTGTGTTGGGGATGAGTTTATGTGAATGGACGGTGTGGATAACCTTTTTTTTTATTCTATTTTTTATTTTTTTTTCATTTGAATGTGTTTGTTTCTGTCTCTGTGTCTGTATACCTGTCTGTCTCTCTCTGTCTCTCTCTCTCTATCTGTCTATCTCTCCACATACACACTAACACAAACAAACACACACACAAACAGACAAACACACACACATCCCTTCATCAGAGTAGCGCCGCTAAGAAATTCCTTCCCAGTCACACCTTTTCTACATGTTGTCTACATGTTCTATTCAAAGGCTTTTGTCTCATTTGCTTCTCAAATGTTCGTTTATCTTATCTGACCCGCTCCTTTTCTCTCTTTCTCTTTTTTACTCATTTTCTATCTTTTTCTTTCTCTCTCTCTTTTCTTTTCCCCTTTTTTTCTCTTTCTTCCTCCCCCTCCTATCTCTCTCTCTCTCTCTTTCTCTCTCCCTCTCCCTCTCCTTCTCTCTCTCTTTCTCTCTCTCCCTCTCTCTCTCTTTCTCTCTCTCTCCTTCTCCCCCCTTCTCTCCCTCCCTCCCTCCCCCTCCTCTCTCTCTCTCTCTCTCCCTCTCTCTCTTTCTCTCTCTCCCTCTCCCTCCTTCTCTCCCTCCCTCTCTCTCTCTCTCTCTTTCTCTCTCTCTCTCCCTCTCCCTCCTTCTCTCCCTCTCTCTCTCTATCTCTATCTCGCTCTCTCTCTCTCTCTTCAACTCTCTCACTTCCCCTCTCTCCGTATGTAAAATATACCATGTGTATGGTAACCCCTGAACCCTTAATATTATATTCCTTTTCTACCCACGACTTACAGGCCTTCACCCCCCTCCCCCCTACCCCTCCCTCTCCCCCTCCTCCTCCCCCTCCCCCACCCGACCCTTTGTCTGTCTCCTCTCCCTCGTCTCTTTCCCTTCCGTGTATGTTTGTTTATCATTATCCCCTTAACCTCCTCGTCTGTTATTGTACTGATTATCCCTAACTCTGCCAGTGAGTGATGCGTTAGGCTTTTTATTTGGGGGGGAGGGGAGGGGAGGGGGGGCACATGGGAGGGGATTTCGATGCTAGGTCTGTCTGTGTGTCTGTGTGTCTGTGTCTGTCTGTTTGTATGGCTGTGAGTTTTTTTTTTTTTTTTTTTTTTTTTTTTTTTTTTTTTTTTTTTTTTTTTTTTGGCTGTATGTATGTTTCTATGTGTGTTTGTGTGTCTATATTTCTGTTTGTCTGTCATTCTCTCTCTCTCTCTCTCTTTTTTTTTCTCTCTCTCTGGCTCTGTCTGTTTATCTCTTGTGTGCACTATTATAAGAAAAAAAAGCGTTTGCGTTCCTTTTACCATAAGCCATGGATTTATTTCTTACATATCTTTTGTATCTATAACCGTGTATTTTTTTTCCTCGAAATAAAATCATATCGTTTGTGGTCAATATCTATATATCTTCAGTCTTTACCTACCCACATGCACCACGAGAGAGGTATACCGGAAGATGTAGGTCGTATGGGAAGAGAGAGAGAGAGAGATAGAGAGAGAGAGAGAGAGAGAGAGAGAGAGAGAGAGAGAGAGAGAGAGAGAGAGAGAGAGAGAGAGAGAGAGAGAGAGAGAGAGAGAGAGAGAGAGAGAGAGAGAGAGAGAGAGAGAGAGAGAGAGAGAGAGAGAGAGAGACAGAGACAGAGAGAGAGACAGAGAGAGAGAGAGGAGAAGAGAGAGAGAGAGAGAGAGACAGAGAGAGAGAGGGAGAGAGGGAGACAGAGAGAGAGAGGAAGGGAGAGAGAGAGAGAGAGAGAGAGAGAGAGAGAGAGAGAGAGAGAGACAGAGAGAGAGAGAGAGAGGGAATGAGCGAGGAAGAGAAAGAGAGAGAGACCAAGACCGAGACAGGGAAAGAGAGAGAAAAAAAACCATTTATAAAAGGATTATAAAACATGTATCCCCAAATGATAATAAGAGTTAAAAAAAAGGGGGAGACAGGGAATAGCAAGCAAACTCACAAATCAAAACAAACTTGACCCCAGGGATACATGGCGGGGATCTCTGCCCAGTGGGATGGAGTCACCTAACCCCAGGGGAGCTTTTGTAGGTTCGGGAACCCCTTGGGGAGGGGCGTGACTCACGGCGGTAGGTAGGAGGTAGGGAGGAGGTAGGTAGGAGGTAGGTAGGAGGTAGATAGGAGGTAGATAGGAGGTAATAGGATTAGGAAGAGAGGATCGAAATAGCGTCCTCTTTTAAGTTGAAGATTGTGTCCTCAGCGTTCATGGCGTTTCGTTGATGGAGGGGCATGTGGAGTGTGATTTAATTTGGTGATTGGGTGTTGTATTCAGTGTACTTGGTAAAGGGTTGTAGCGTACAGTGTACTTTGTAAAAGATTGTAATGTGCAGTGTACTTGGTAAAAGGGTGTAGTGTATAATGCCTATGTTAAGAGTCGGTAATGTAATCCCGCCATCCGACTGTATACATATTTTATTAAAGTCGCGACCGATGGGTTAAAAAGGTGTAGTGTTCCAGATATATGGTAAAAGGTGTAATGTACAGTGTACCTGGTAAAAGGGTATATCGTACACTGTCTATGCTAAAAGATGTAGTGTATCGTGTATTTGGCAAAAGGTGTAGCGTGCAGTGTGTATTGTAAATAGGATATAGTAGATAACGTATATAGTAAAGGGCAGTAATACAGTGTAAATATAAGAAAGTGTAGCGTTAAATGCATACGGGAAAGGTGTAGTATTAAGTGTATATCAGAAATGGGTATAGTGTACAGTGTATATGGTAAAGAGATCTAGTGTACGTCGTATAAGATAATAG
>BOPN01002240.1:220000-223753 GCA_017312705.2 Penaeus japonicus
TCCTCTCTTTCCGTCACTCTGTCTATCTCTCCATCTGTCTCTTTTTAATGGACTAATGGACTAATTGCAACATGTTACGTGGAAAATGCAGTGTTAATTTTGCAATGAAGAATAAATGCTAATACATGCAAATACTAAAATGCAATCTTATGCATCCTTACTGACCAGGATGTGAGGTACGCAGAACTATTTAACAATTTCATATCATATGATGGACTAGAATATATACTTGCACTTCATCCTAATTCCAGAATGCAATATGATATCGTGGTTACATATATCATTTGCAACAGTTTATGCTCACTCCTTAGTAGGTGTGGGAAAAAAATAAATGAAAAGTTTTTATCTTATTTTATTTTATACGTATTTTCTTTGTTTTTATCGAAATCCTAGATTTACGTAGATTTGTGATGTATCATGAACATTTATTATTATATTTAATTAGGGTAATAAATGAAAAAAAACCTAAAGACTTTTTAATATCGAGTTATCTGGCATCTCTCTTGCAAGTAGAAGAAATGTACAAAGATGCAAAAGCATTTTATTTCTTGTCGAAAATTTATCAGAAATCTAATTTCATTATAAACACAAGCACAAACACAAACAAACATAAACACACAAAACACACAAACACACACAAACAAACACTAACATACACACTCAAACAAACACAAACAAACACAAACAAACGCAAACAAACACACACATATTATCCTCTGTTTCTCTAACACCATCACCCGAAGGAGCAGATCTGAACAGCATCCTACAGTTCAATAGGACATAAGGATTAATAATACATATCTGCCTTGATGATATAGCGAGTATCTTTCAGCTTACTAGAGGACTCCTTCCTACAAATTTATATAATGTAATTTATGCAATTGCCTTATCGCCGTCATGTCATTTTAACTCATGTCTGGCAACGTGGAGAACTATACTAATGTTACATGAAGGATATAGTGTGAAAGTGTGGCATCATATCCTGAAATCAGTCGAGGATGAAAGGTATATCCTAGTTCATACTTTCCCTTAATATGGAGGCGATAGATAATACACATATGATAAACAGTACACATTGAAATAACAGGATAGATAATTTAATATCTTAAAGTCGGTCCTTGTTCACCAGAACATTGAAAACAAAACAAAAACAAAACAAAAAAGAACAGGATAGTAATTTCATATCTTAAACTCGGTCCTCGTTCACCAGAATGCTTATCTCTCACTGTCTCTCGTGCGCACTGTCACACTATACTAGCGTGACACTGTATCTCCCTTTAGGAAATGATATACTTTAAGAGGATTGCTTGTGTTCCTGCAACAACGGGTCAATAGGGGGTGTTCTTGGACAGGCAGGAGAGGACATGATGCAAACAGTTGTTGCTTTTTGTATTTCGTTCTGTGTCTCTGTCTGTCTGTCGTTCTCTTTCTCTGTCTCTGTCTGTCACGAGCTCTCTCTCTCTCTGTTTTTGTCTGTCTCTCTCTGTTTCTGTCTGTCTGTCAGTCTGTCTGTCTGCCTCTCTCTCTCTGTTTCTGTCTGTCTGTCTGCCTCTCTTTCTCTGTTTCTGTCTGTCTGTCTGTCTGTCTCTCTCTCTCTATCTATCTATCTTTCTTTCTCTCTCTCTTTCCCCCTCTCCCCCTCACTCTCTTTCTCTTTCTCTCTCTGTCTCTCTCTCTCTCTTTCTTTCTCTCTCTCTCTCTCTCTCTCTCTCTCTCTTTCTCTCTCTCTCCCCCCTTCCCCCTCTCTCTATCTATCTTTTTCTCTCTCCCTCCCATCCTCTCTCTCTCTCTCTCCCTCAATTCCCCCCCCCCCTCTCTCCTTCCCCTCCCCCTCTCTCTCTCCCTCCCTCGCTCCCTTCCTCTCTCTATCTATCTTTTTCTCTCTCTCCCTCCCTCCCTCTCCCCCCATTCCGTATCCCCTGTCACCTCTCCTACAATTCACATCATTCACCCCTTTAGCATAATTACAAATTACTAATTACAATAATGGGCAAAAAAAAAAAAAAAAAAAAAAAAAATACAAGCTGCATGGACTGATGATCATATCAAGTGCCTTTGACATATTTATAAAAGCCGCCAACGTATTCATCGGGATATTTCATATGGATTTTGCTATTTCGTTTTGTTTTTTTGTGTTTTATTTTTGTCATTATTATTGTTATTATTATTTTCATTATTATCATTAGTGTTATGATTGTGATTATCATTATTATTGTTATCATTATCATCATCATTATCATTATCATCCTTATTATTACAACTTTTATCATTACGATTATTATCATCATCATTATCACATTATCATTATTATCATTATTATCATTATTATCATCATCATTATTATTATCATCATCATCATTATCATTTTGATATCATTATCGGCGTCTTCTCTTCTCTATTTTGCCTCCTTTTCCTCTCCTCCTCTGTTTGTTTTCCTTCTTTTCATTTCCCTTTTGGAGTTTCCCCTCAGGTATTTCGCCCCCCCTTCCCTCTCTCTTTATTTGTCTGTCTGCTTCTCTCTCTCTCTCTCTATCTATCTGTCGCTCTCTGTCTCTGTCTGTCTGTCTCTCTCGTTTTTTCTTCCTCTTTCCATCTCATCTCAGATTTCTATCCCTCCCCCTTCCTCTTCTTCCACACCCCCCTTTCCCCTTTTCTCTCTCTCTCACTCACTCTCTCACTCCCCCCCCTCTCTCTCCCTCCCCCTCACTCACTCTCTCTCTCTCCCTCTCTCTCTCTCTCTCTCTCTCTCTCTCTCTCTCTCTCTCTCTCTCTCTCTCTCTCTTCCTTTCTCTCCCATAACATCCCCTCCCCATTCCCCCTCTTATCACCCCCCATTCCTCCCCCCTCCCCCTCCCCCCACACCTTCGTTCATATCCAGTACAAAATCTGCAACAGGATCTAATCTCACGCACCTCGGCCCTGCCTCACACAACCCACTTCGCTTCGTTGAACTAAAAGCTCTTTTTCCTCCAGTAAGAGTAAAGACTTTTTGTTCTAGAAAAAAGAGGAATGGTGATGATAGTGATGATAATGATGATAATAATGGTGGTGATGATGGTGATGATGATGATGATAATAATGATTATGATTAAAGTATTTTGGTTCTCATTATGTTTTAAGGAGTTTGTTGTTGTTGAGAGAGAGAGGGATATATATATATATATATATATAGATAGATAGATAGATAGAGAGAGAGAGAGGGGGAGAGAGAGAGAGAGAGAGAGATAGATAGAGAGAGAGAGAGGTGAGAGAAAGAGAAAGGGTGAGAGAGCGAGAGAGAGAGAGAGAGAGAGAGAGAGAGAGAGAGAGAGAGAGAGAGAGAGAGAGAGAGAGAAAGTGAGAGGAAGAGAGGGGGTGAGAGAGCGGGAGAGAGAGAGAAAGTGAGAGAAATAGAGGGGGTGAGAGACAGAGAGAAAAAGAGAGGGGAAAGAAAGAGAGGGGGTGAGAGACCAAGAGAGAGAGAGAGTAATGTAATAGTAATGATAATAATGATTAAAGCATTTAAGAAGTCTATTGCCACTGTCAAGAGACAGAGAGAGAGACTGCCAGTGAGAGAAACAAATATTCAAATAGATAGATATATAAAAAAAGATATGCATTTATATATATATATATATATATATATATATATATATATATAATCATCATCATTCATCAGCCTGTATCATTCCACTGCAGGAGGTAGGCCTCTCTCACTCTTTTCCAGTCATTCCGGTCTTGTGTCCTCTGATTCCAGTTTACTCCTACGAAATT
>BOPN01002241.1:0-2500 GCA_017312705.2 Penaeus japonicus
ATAATGTATATATATATATATACATATATAATGTATAAACTTATATTCTTATTTCTGTACGCTTGTCTTTATGTCTGCATTAATTCCACATCCTAAACTCACGGAGGGTTGTATTTGATTCACCACGGATTGCATGATATTGAAATAATCCCCACAGATTTGCAATACACCTTCAAATAATCTTAGACTTAAGAATACTGCTGTTAATGTCTTCCACTTCAATGGCAAAGATATTATCTGTGTCCGGGTTCCGTTAGTTTTTTCGTTCGTTCTTGAAGCATTTTGAGATATTTCGTTCGGAGACATGACAATGGTAGTCCTTATTAGCATATGTTTTCTCTCCTCAGATGGAAACGAAAGTAGAATGAAAACTTGCCTGATAATTTTTTTCTTTGATTAATGTTATTAGTAGTATGTAGTACTATCATTTTTTTTTTATAGTAAATATCATTATTACAATTATCATTATCATAATCATCTCTCATTATCGCTTTTATTACTTTGATCATTGATATGATTACTATCATCATTACCATTGATATCATTTTAATTTTTCATCATAATTGTCGTTATCATTATTATGATCATGTTTTTCATTATCATCCTCATTATTATCATCATCATCCTCATTATTGTGTTTATCATCGTCATGTTACTGATATCATTACTATTATCATTATCCTCATTGTCATGATTATTGATACAATCGTCGTCTTTTTTATCATTATCATTATTATTGTTATCATTATCATCCCTATTGTCATCACTATTACTATAATTTTGTTAGTGTTAAATCATCATTATCATATTTGCAATTACTATTATTACCATTATCATATATCATTCTCATTATTATTACTATCATTATTATTACTATCATTATTGCCATTGCTATTAATATCATTATTAGCATCATTATCATTTCATTATCATCATAGTGATTTTTTCATTATGATTATTGCTATCATTATTGATATTATTAATACTAGTAGTAGTAGTAATAGTATGATGATTATAATGATTATTATTGATAGCGAGCGCGATCTCTGCTCTCCCGCTCTGGCTGCCTGGCCGGAGGGCTGTCGTTGCCTGTCACCTGTCTATTTTAGTTATTATCTGTTATTTTGTTACGTTTTATGTTTCTGTTTGATTTTACTATAGTTTCCTTTTGAATTGAAGTTTTTTTACATATATTTTTAATTATTTTATTTAACGAGGCCTTTTAATGATTGGATTTATTTGGTATTGATTGTCTTTTGATTATTTTAACACTTCATTCACTTTTTTCTTTGTTTTTATTTCAGATATTAAGGGAAGCATCTTATATATTTTGTTTTAGAATCGCGTTCTTTCTTTCTTATTTGTTTTAGAATCGCTTTCTTTCTTTCTTTCTTTTAGTTTATGCTTTTCATGATTTTATGCATTTTGTATTATATCTGTGCATCCTTTTTTCTATCCTTTTACCCATAGTAATCTATTTAACTATTCATAAGATATATGCCTATGACGTCACGAAGGCGATGTTCATATTCTATTTTTCAAACAAAAAAGAGATATGGTCAAAAAGTCAACGAATGTGTTTACCGTTTACCCAGTCCGCCAGAGTGTTTATTTAACCGGCTGTGTCGCCATTTTGTCCTAATTGAGGCCAAGAAGTGAACAACGGTGGATACGATCACGAAGATAAGAGTCAAGTATTGAAGTACCTGACCTTCTTTGCTTAGGAGCTGGACGAGATCTGAAAGAACATTTTCATTGGATTATTTGATCAGTTCTTTGACTGAACTTGACTGGATTTGTTTTACTTTAGTCTAACTGATTTTTTTTTTTTTTTTTTTTTTTTTTTTTGTCTTTTACTTCACCAGAATTTGTCTTGTTTTTGTTTTTTTGTTGTATTTAGATTGTCATCCCCATTATTATTACCATTGTATCATCATTAGATTATCATTCTCATTCTCATTACTTTTATATTCATCATCATCATCAGTGATACAATTATCTTTTCCTTAAAAACTGTCCAGCATTTCCCACAAACACAACGTACAGCTTAACTAATCTGATATAAACTTCCTGAAATTTGATTATCCGGAAGGACGATAAAATGAGGAGAGAGTGAGTGAGTGAAAGCGAGGAGAGAAAGAGAGAGAAAGAGAGAGAAAGAGAGAGAGAGAGAGAGAGAGAGAGAGAGAGAGAGAGAGAGAGAGAGAGAGAGAGAGAGAGAGAGAGAAGAAAGCGAGAGAGAGAAGGAGAGAACAAGAGAGAGAGTGCAGATGGGCGAGAGAAAGTGGGAGGGAAGGAGTGAAGGAAAGCGAGAGAAACCAATGGGAAAGATAATTTATTTTGTTATCGTCTGAAATCCCGCCCGCACTTCCTTACTCTCGGAATCTCTTGTTCTTTCTCTTTCTCCTTCTCTTCCATCTCTGCTTTTCATCCTCTATCCTCCTTTCCTTCCACTTTCTTCCTCTTTCCGTAAATACTTTTCCTTATTCTCTCTCCCCCT
>BOPN01002241.1:25000-31045 GCA_017312705.2 Penaeus japonicus
TCATAATTCTCCTGAATGAGGCTGTCAACACAATTCAGCCTTGCACGATCGAGGCTTCACTCACACTCCTCTCCTCGCTCGCTGTCTCTCATTCTTTGGGCGCGATTTGAGAAAGACCTTTTGTAATCAATGTTACATAAAGATGTTGATGTGGAATCAATAGGGGCGTATTAAATGAATCTTATTAGGGGGGAGGATGTTTGTAATTAGCTATCGGAAAATATGTTCGGGTATGTGTTGCTCTATTATTTTCCTCCTTATCTGGAGAGTGTAGATTTCTGCAAATTTCTTTTAATTTAGCTGGCATTTCTTTCCACAAATTTCTTCCCTTATTTGCCGAGTATTGGGAGGAAATTCCTCTGAGGTTCAATTCCCTTCTTATCTCCTCTTCTCTTTTCCTTTCTCTTTGGCACCTATATATAATTTACCAATTTATAAGATAATTCAGCTCTGCTCGAAAATCAATTTCGTCAAAGCAATTTTCTCATCTAATTCCTTGTCCCATACCATATCACCTTTAATCATGAGTTCCCGTAAAAGTGATAGACTTTCCATCCCCTTGGTTCCACATCTCCCGTACTTTACCTCTCATTGTCATTATTATTTCAGTTATCGCAAGTAGCAGTTGATGGTAACACTAATCAAATCAACACTATACGATTTGATTTGGTTTGATATGTATTTCATTGTATTGCCATTTCATACCTAGTCTAAAATAACATCTAAAAGGGGAAGTTACATGAACATTCATACGAGATGCTATATTAGGCCTACTTAGCTCAAGATTGATATATTGGTTAGTAAAATACATCACCATCGTCATCATTATCATCATCATCTCATTATCATCATCATTATCATCATAACTATTATCTTCATCATCACCAACATCATCATTATCTTCATCACATCACTCTGGCCACTCAGGAGAACAGGCACGAGAAAAAAAGAAAGCATGATAAGAGAGGAAGCAATAGATAACAAACTAAAGGAATGACGTGATAAAAGGAAGGTCCAGTGAAGTGGCAATGGAAGAAGATAAGAATGAATATTAATGAGTCTTTCTTTCTCTCTCTCTCTCTTGCTCTTACAAATGAGTCAGAAAGAAAGTCATAAATCATGTATTGCGATTATCATTATTATCTTCTTTATCATTAGAAGCAATGGTGGTAACATTAGAATAATAGATTTATCATCTTAATTAGTAGTGACATTACTAGTAGTATTGGTAGCAGTCGTATCACTTTTATTATTGGTATCAGTTTTAGTCGTCATCCTCATCTTCATCCTCTTCCTCTACTCATTCTCATTCTTTTCCTCGCTCTCCTCCTCCTCCTCATCCTCATCGTCATCACCATCACCATCATCACCCTTTCCATCAGAATCGTCATTATCGTCATCATCATTATCATGGTTATTCCCTCCATCAACATCGTGGACACGCTAAGAATAAACAATTTCAAAGCGAAGCAAATATAAGTGAACACAAATTGCAACACACGTTATAAGCATAAAGGAATTCACACTTAGTGAAGCACGAACTGAAGCATCGATCGAAACCGCTGAATTGCTTCATCATAGCGTCGTGTTGCATTACATGAATAGGCTCTCCTTGTGCAAACTGCTTTTAGAAATAGCAAATCCCTTAAGTTATCAGCTTATTGCAAAGCCCGTCCTTGATTATACTGCAAGCGCCCCCGCGACTTCTATGCGCTTTGGTGGGCAACTATTCCTGGTCTTCGGCTTCAAGAAGGTCCCAGTGATGACGGCGATTGCAAAAGAAGAAGAAGAAAGAAAAAGAAAGAAGACGAAAAGGAAAGAAAGAAGAAGAAAAGGATAGAAGAAGAAGAGAAAAAGGAAGAAGAAGAAGAAGAAGAGGAAAGGAAAAGATTGCAAAAGAAGAAGAATAAGAAAGTAAAAGAAAGAAGACGAAAAGGAAAGAAACAAGAAGAAAAGGAAAGAAAAAGAAGAGAAAAAGGAAGAAGAAGAAGAAGAGGAAAGGAAAAGATTTCAAAAGAAGAAGATTAAGAAAGTAAAAGAAAGAAGAAGAAATGGAAAAAAGAAGAAGAAAAGGAAAGAAAAAGAAGAGAAAGAGGAAGAAGAAGAGAAAGAAAAAGAGAAAAAGAAAGAAGAAGAAAAGGAAAGAAGAAGAAGAAAAAGAGAAAGAGGAAGAAGAAGAAGAAGAAGAGAAAAAGGAAGAATAATAAGAAGAGGAAAAAAAATGAAAAAAGACCCGGGGGGCTCAAAGAAAATTCATCTGCGATAAACTGCTTCATGAGTACATGCAAGAAGAAATTGACCCTTCCATCGGGTATAAATTCCTTCCAATAACATGTGATCCAGTGCTCTTATGCTGCATTTTCTTATACCAGCAAGTATCCAAAATGGCCTCAAATTAGAACTCTACAAGTGGTCCCTCGCACGCCCTGGCCCCTTGAGCCCTTTGGGTTTCGTGCTCCTTGTCTCGTGAGACTGTTGTGATCCGCAATTTCAATCGTTTTTCTTTTTTTTTCTTTTTTTTATATATAAATGAATGCTGCTGACTTTCTCTCTCTCTCTCTCTCTCTCTCTCTCTCTCTTTTCTTTTTTGAGTGTGAGCGATGTTCGTCATGCCACATCTTGTATAGAAAGTAATTCTGATTGTTTTATTTGTATGATTAGTAACAAAACTGAAGTGAATGGCTGCAATTTCTGTTGTATGTATTGTTTTAGTTATGTTCATATCCTAATTGCGGATATCGAACTTAAACTGACTTTATTTCAAGAAATTCCAACCAAGTCACTGAAAAAAACAACAAAAAAAACAAACAAACATGTAAACTCCTTGACAAAATCTAATGTCTACATCAGCCAATGTAATAATTATAACTCTCAACATTAAGATCATAAAGTTGAACACTCAATGTAATTTGTCCAGAACTCTTTACAACGCAAGGAGTTGGTTTTGACATCCCAGTGATGTGTGGAAATCATGCACGATATTTTTCTTCACTTATTCATTTTTTATTTTATTTAAAAAAATCACCGTAGAATTCTAAGATTTATTTCAAGGAAAGAAAGAAAGAGAGAGAGAGAGAGAGTGAGAGGGGGGGGGGGGGAGAAAAAGAGAGAGAGAGCGGGAGAGAGAGAGAGAGAGAGAGCCAGAGAGAGAGAGAGAGAGAGAGAAAGCGAGAGCGGGAGAGAGAGACATCTCATCATTCTTATCATCAGATCATTTCAAATATCCTCGTTATCATTATCATAACAATAGCAACAACGACCTCAAAGCAATTTTAATACAATTAACGACAATTTCACAACACGAAGGGACAAACAAAAGCAAAGACAGACCAACTAATTACAACCAAACCCGACTTACGAGGTTGACGGAAGGGGGGAGGGAAAGGGAGGGAGTGAGGGGGGGAGGGGGGATAGTTGCACTGTAATGAACGAGAGGATTTGCAACAAGCTCCTTAGTTTAGGGATTTGCAACAAGTTTCAATGTCCCAGATGTTGTGGGTTGGCTGAAAGCAGATTATGCAATGAGAGACTTAGTGATGGTGTGAGAGAAGACTGAATGAATGTATGATTCCTCATGATTCGACGGTGCATAGCGTGTTTGATTGATGATGATGATGATGTGATGGGAACCATGATGATGGTGATGATGATGATGATGGTGATGATGGGAATCATGATGATGGTGATGATGATGATGATGATGATGTGATGGGAATCATGATGATGGTGATGATGGGAATCATGATGATGGTGATGATGGGAATCATGATGATGGTGATGATGATGAGGCTGATGATAAGGAAGATGAGAATTATTATAAGGAAGTGAGGATGAGGATGGTGATAAAGAAAGAGAGAGAAAGAGAAAGAGAAAGGGAGGGAAGATGAGAGAGAGAGAGAGAGAGGGAGAGGGGGAAGAATGGAAAGAAAGAGAGAAGTGGGGGGAGGGGAGAGAGAGAGAGAGAGAAAAGGTGGGAGAGAGGGAAGAATGGAGAGAGAGGGTAGAGCGAAGGAGAGAACAGGGAGAAAGGGAAGATGAAAAAGAGAAAAATAGATTGATAGATAGATAGAGAGAGAGAAAGAGAGAGAGACAGGCAAACAGAGAAAAAGAGAGAGAAACTACAGCATATTAATGCTCAAGATTCTCCCGGTCGACGCTGTCAACACAACCCATCTCCGAGAGAAAGAGAAGGAAGAATAGAGAGAGAGAAAGGGTGTGGGAGAGAGAGAAAGAGAGGGTGATAAAGAGAGAGAGAGAGAGAGAGAGAGAGAGGATGGAAGAGAAAGAGAGAGAGGGTGGGGGAGAGAGAGAGAGAAGGTTGAGAGAGAGAGAGAGAAGGTGGGGGGAGAGAGAGAGATGAGAGAGAGAGAGAAAGACAGAAAGAGGGAGAGAGAGAGAGAGAGAGAGAGAGAGAGAGAGAGAGAGACAGACAGACATAGAAAGAGAGAGAGACAGAACTAGACAGACAGACAGAGAAAGAGAGAGACAGCACTAGACAGACATACCAAATGAGAAAAATAGTGAGAAGCTACGGCATATTAATGCTCATAATTCTTTCGGTCGATGCTGTCAGCACAACCCATCTCCGAAGGAACTAAGCCTCACTCACACGCGCCTTCAAGAAATAAGGGAAAATCACCTCCTCTTCTTACTCAGCATCTCTCACACTTGGGTAAATATTTGCAATTCTAAAACGCTTTTTTTTTCAAATTATCAATATTCCAAAAGGCAGATGGGTTTGACGTGGGTTCCTTCTTTTTACTTACTTTCTGGTGCCAATCTTTCAGCTGTCAGTTACCGAGAAAATTACTTTGGTTTGGAAGAAATTTCATTCCCGTAAAAAATTCTTGTATAATATCTTGGTCCGTGTCATCTCCCCTTTATCGATATATATTACCAGACTTTCCATCTACGCTGCTGCCTTCCTTTTCATGATAAACAAGTCATGATATTGCTAGTCTGACTTAGTACATTTTTGTTTATGTTGCCTGTTTAAAACTCGTTCTGGAAAAAAAAACCGTTTAGCTACATATTCCAAATTCAAAGGAAAAAAGAAAATGAAATGAAACAAGAAAAAAATACACAGGCATCCTATATCAACTGCTATCATAGGAAGGGATATTCTCCTGCACTTGAGTTAGAATGAAATTGTCATAGTAGTTGTTTAAAAGACCTGAATCTTTCTTCAAATCAAATGTCACCCGAGGGTAATCAAGTTCCCTATTATCGAGTGCATGATAACATGATAAGAAAATTAATCACATCATCACATTGCATATTACATCTTCAATAGCCTAATATAATGTTAAATATTACAATTATGTTTGTTATATTTACCTTCCATATAAGTTTGTGTCTCATTTAGAAATGTAGCATACCAGTTAGGCAAGTGAAGACAGCCACACGGAGTCAAACCAGGGTCTTGGTAGTCTCCAATGTCTCCCATAAAGGCCAAAGACGTTTTTAACTTTGTTCTTGCAGACAGTCAAAACGTCAGTATTTATCAGTATGAGAAATGACAGAGCTATAGATAATATATGATGAAAATATAGACTAATACTAAGTTACAAATTATTAAATACAATCAAAATGCACGCGTCTCTTTTCAGTCAAACTGCGCATGCGCAAACTCTTCCGAGCGGTAATGTCCGTGTGCTTAAAAGCAGTCGAAATCCGCGACACTGTAGCTGCATCCTAGGAAAGCCCGAGCGATATTTGAGATTTATAGGTGATGAAATGCCTGTGTAACCGCGTCTTAAGATGGTCTTTAAATCTTGCTCAATGTCTTGGATAATGGCAAAGCAGTTACTGTGTCGCTAATATATTATAACGATGGTTATCCCTGAGGTATTCTATATCTTTAATATATACGTGATTCCCGTGTTTAGTCTAGTGTGTGTATCTAATATTTTGCTCGTATAATGCATATAAATATATATCTTTTAAGATAATTAAGTCGACTCCATAAAATGAAAACACACACACACTTGTATATATATATATATACATTTTTTTTTTCTTTCTTTCTCGTGTTGAAACATATCA
>BOPN01002241.1:66152-68652 GCA_017312705.2 Penaeus japonicus
AATTCGAGATATAGATAGATAGTAAAAAGGAAGATAGATATGTAGATGTAGATGGATAAATAGAAAGGTAATATAGGTATAAATATAGGTAAGAGACTGACCAACACAATAGATCTGTCTGTCTCCTATATACAAAAAAGAACTTAATCAACATAAAGCGACAACTGAAAAAAATAAATCACAGCAAAGAGCAATTCTCTATTTTCCTACCCCCTCCCCCTCCCCTCTTCCTGATCTCATTCTCCTTCCACCTCCCCTCCACATCCTGAGCGTATATACAACACAAAATGATAATTGGTGGACAAAAAAAAGAGGAAAAACAACGACTTTTCTTCGGAAATCCGGTTAAATCCCACTCAAGTGTTGAGGCTCAACTTCGGGTTCTTCTCGTTTTCTGTCTCCCTTGCAGAGCTTGCGGTTAGGGGGTGTTATTCTAAACTGCTCTTTTTTATTGTTGGTGATGATGTTATTGTTCGTGGTGACGATGTGGGTGAAGGTGGTGGTGGGTGTAGTGGTGCTGTTGATATAATCTCAGTATCATAGCTATTTTATTCATTAATAGTACCTTTACTACTAATAATGATATAAATGATAATGATATAAATGATAATGATAACAATAATTATGATGAATAACGTGCATTATAACAAATGTAATTTACGCGTTTCGGATTACTCCGTCATCAGAACGACATGCAGTCACTACAATAATTACGACGCTAATAATACAAATGCCAACACAATTAGAAACGGTGAAAATTATAATAATAATGATAATAATGATAATGATGATAACATTAATAACGATAATAATAATAATGATAATAGTAATGATAATGGTAACAAGGATAATAAAAGATGAGAACAACAATGAAAGAACAATAATGAAAATAATAAGACTAAGAGTTATGTTAATAATAATGATAAATGTAATGATAATATCAATAATATTGTTATTGATTATAGTTATGCTGATAATATCAATAATGATGATAATGATAATGATGATGAAAATAATATCAATAACAATAATAATCATGATGATAATACTAACAAATATATATATATATATATATATATATATATATATATATATATATATATATATATATATATATATATATATATATATATATATATAAGCACACACACACACACACACACACACATACACACATAAACACACACACACACACAGACACACGCACACAGACACACACACACACACACACTCGCACACTTCTACAAAAATCCATTTCGTTTTGAAATGAAAGATACTACAAGTCTTTTGAATTAAGCATGGCAAGGCTGAGATGATATGAGAAATGGAATTATGAAATATAGACTGATATTATCAGTCTTCCTCGGATAAAAGCAGCTTGCGAAAGTACTTCATAATCTTAGTATAAAGATAATATTAAAATAGTTGCGCATTTAGCTACATCTTTACAGAAATTATATAAACTTTTAATAATGTACCGGAAGCAGTTAAACACAAATAAAGTTAAGACATCTATAAAACTTAAAGAGTGTAAATATACGAGTATGTGTATGTATGTGTGTAGATGAATAGATGTACAGATGGAGAAAGAAAGGGAGGAAGTGAGAGAGAGATCAGGATCCACTGTGGATAATTCCCATGAATGATTTTAGGAAAGAAAACACATGTATCATGACTGCATTTGGCTTGAAATATTAACCATTTTAATTTAAGAATATGTGGGGTTATGTGATTGAACATTACCCGATGCAACTCTTCCAGCAAAGTTGAGTAGTTTTTGTGCTTTCTGCATTAGGGTTTGAGCCCCAAACATTTAAACAAATATTTATAAAATATTTAAGCAATGATGCTCAGAGCTAGAGTTTGTGCAATTGCGATTCTTGTTTCTGTAAGATTTGATTTTTTTTATGATAAAAAAAAATCATGTTGTCATGCATGTTGTCAACATGGGCTTCAAATATCATATATCTGTCTAAGTGTACTCCCAGATTTTTAACTGAAGTGCTTTGTTTAATTTGGCAGCCTTCTAATTCTATGGTTATGTCAACTGGAAGTTTGCCAAGAAGCTATGAAGATACATTGTATTTTTTGTGGATTTATTTTGTCATTGATGTCAAAATATAATTTTGTCTGAATAAGAGTGTGTTAAGTGTTTCTTATTAATGCATCTAAGTTGCTATTGAGTCACTATGAAGAAAATGTAAATCATCGGCGTATTAGATGGCAGTTATTGACCATGGTTGATAAATCCTTAATAAAAATTGTGAATAGAATCGGGCCTAATATAGATCTTTGTGGAATACCAAAATAGACTGATTGTTGTGATGATATATTGTCATTAATTTTTACCGGTTGGATTCTTGTACTTAGACTACTATAAAACCAATGGGTATCAATCTATGGTTTCTTAATTTGTTATGAAGAAATTTGTGGTTGACGCTGAGAAAGTTTACCTTACTGTTGTCCATGTTGTTATGAATTTGGTCAGTAATCTGGAACA
>BOPN01002241.1:108652-111152 GCA_017312705.2 Penaeus japonicus
GTGGTGTGTATATATATATATATATATATATATATATATATATATATATATATATATATATATATATATGTAACAAATACGGTAACGTGCACATAACAGAATTAATAAAACACTGCCACAAATTGAAAGGAAAAGCTCCTTTCAATTTGTGGCAGTGTTTTATTAACATATATATATATATATATATATATATATATATATATATATATATATATATATATATATATATCTATGTATATATATATATATATATATATATATATATATATATATATATATATATATATTGGGTTGATTTCATGGTTACAGTAAAGGGAAACAGAGTGTTTGCCATTGGCTAATGAAAGAAATGAACTCAAAAGAAGAATTTAGGAAATGGACCCTAGTTTGGCAAAGGTAAATAATACGAAAATGAGGAAGGCTTGGGAACACCTTACACTTTGATATATGGTAACAAGGATTTACCAAATTGAACAATAATTCATGTTGCTATTAACAATTTTAGATATCTCTTTAATCCTCTCTTTAAAAAGAGTTCAAAAGGGTGCTGTGATATAATACAGGCACCACTAATTAGCTCACAATAGATATTCTTCTTTCGCCAATTCAAAAAAAAAAAAAAAAAATTGGTTCAGAATCAGGCACAGTCTGCTGTCAGATACCATTTGTACTTATGCAATGCTATGTCTAAATGTTGCAATCATTGCCTTTGCGCTTCCCGTCTACTGTATGACTCGAAAGGAGATGCGGGGATAATTCCGCTCAGTCAATTTTATCCCAACTGTATTGGGACATACTGTAAGACAGAAATTATAATGATAGCTTTACTCGGTGTAGATGTGAGGTTTTCAACCTCCCCCCCCCCCCACCATGGCTGGCCCATCTCCTCCCCCCCCCCCCCCCTCCCCTTCCTTTCCCTCGTCTTCCTCGTCTCCTCGTATCCCCTCTTATTCGCCCTCTCCCTCTTTCTTTCACTCTTACACTCCCGTCTGCGTTCTTGCTAATTTCTCACTCTTCTTTTCTTTCCTCCTTCTAGTTCTACCTTCTACCTTGCTCCCTAGCCTATCCTGCCTCCCTCCTATCCCTATCCTGCCCAGCATCCCGCAGTAATCCATAGGGGAGTCGAGCACAGTGGACCACTTCCCCGCGCCAGCCTCCTTATTTTTACATTTTGATGTACTTTTGTTTTACTCTGGCCATCTTTTATTTGTATTTTGTATATTTTACCTTTTTATATTGTTGTAAATAAAGTTCTACTGTAAATCTTTGATTATCCACGTTATCTGAAAATGATTCACATGGTGTGCGGATAACAGAACATCCGCATCTGCTGCGATTTCTTTTATCCTTTTTACCTTTTTGTTTTATTCTGTTACAAATTATTTAACATTTGTTTTTAATGATTTCTTATTATTTATTTATTTTATTTTATATTGATCTTACTACAAAATTAGCATGTTACTTTTACGATTTTACTCATTGAATCGCAGTAGCTTAGTTTTTACGTATTTTTATTGTTAATAGGATTTTAAACTCGGTTGCACCTGTCTTTTTACTTTTATTAATAGCAACCCCATTTTATGATTATGTAATTTTATTTAAAAGTTTATTATTTATCATTATACGTATTTTTAACCGCTACGACTCCGTCCGCCTGAGGTCATGTAACCCCCATGTTTTGGCACAATAAAGTGAAGTGGATATTCTGACTGTGTTTGCCTCAGTAAAACCTATGGATTTACGCTTTGGATTTACACCAGGAGATACTGAAACAAGGTTGTACTGCCCCTTTTACTTGCCTAGGTGTATTCATGCTGGACGTGTTATTTTATATGTTTACATTTTATGTTGAACCTTTGTGCCGCTCTCACTTTTACCTTTTCTTATTTACTTTGACTTTTACCCTTTTACCTCGTCTTTTACGTCTTTGTCCTACTTCCGTTTTTTACTCCTACTACTTTTATTCATTCACATCTATTCGTATTTAGCCCTAGCTAGCTATTAGTTTTACTTTCATTTTTGCATGCCCTTTTGGCACTTTTACAATAAGTTTAAGCCCTTCTGGCCCAGTTTTAGTGATTTTCAGCCCTTCTGGCCCTTTCTTAGTAATTTTATGTTTTCAGTTTGATTTTACTTTGGTGCCTTCTGCTCTTTTATTAGTAGAGGTTTTATGTATATCTTATGATTTATTTCTGTGCCGTCTCCATACTAGTCACGCTCCTGGTAGACCTACACTTCCGGGGATTAGTTTGCTTGTGAGGTCGTGGGGGTTTTAAGCCTTCTGCCTGGCTCCCCCACCCCTTTTTGAGGAACGAACGAGGCCCCCATCTTTCTTTGGCCCCTAAGCCCGAAGTCTCCCGCTTCACGGGTGACCTCTTTTGGGTTCCTCTGTCACATAACCTTACATAGACTTTACAGATGTGTGAATGTTTGTGTCTGTGGAAGAGGATAGTAACGGCAGGAGAGGCGTATCCTCAAGGAAGTATAGAGAGTAACATCC
>BOPN01002241.1:133652-136152 GCA_017312705.2 Penaeus japonicus
TTTCATCCATGAAACCTGATGGGAGTAGTGTCTAATAGTTAAATTTTTAATGGTTTAATTTTTAATATTTTTTAATGATTTTAATATATCTTTTTATAGTTTCATTAATTTTAATAATTTTTGATAATTAAGAATTGTGTTCATAACTGTGTATTAGGTATGATCTACGAACTTACGAATGAATAGAAATACCCGTTTCTTATGCCTATTCATATATACAAATTGTATTTTTCATCAATTCTTATTATAAGAAATAGGAAATTCTTCCCCTATATACCAAATCCACACGCTATCCACGACATCTTTGTTTAATATTTTCTCTTGTTTTCTGTACCCTCCATAAACATGCCCTATTATGTTGTCACACCCAGCTGCCTGTAACCATCCTGTTTGTGCTTAACTTTGGTGACGACACACCATCTGTCATCTTCAACCTTACTGATAAACATCGGACTGGCTTGCTCTTAAGATACTTTATAGGCTTGTTGTGACCATGACTTGCACAAAGAACCATGCGCTTGATTTCAGGGTTTGTGTATGTTTTTGTGTGGTTTTATTGCCATTATTATTGTTGTTGTTTTATTATTGACGTTACTGTCCTTATCCTTAATTGTTATTATATTGATAATTATCATCCTTATTATTGTCATTACTTTTATTGTCACTATCATCATCATTAATATTTTTACCATTATGATTACCAATTCTATTATCTTATTACCATTATTATCATTGTCATTATTATTAATATCATTATCATAATTATTGTCCTTGTTGTTATTATTATTATCATTATTATCATAATCATTATTACTATCAGTATCCTCATCATCAATGTTGTTATCATTTTTATTATCAACATTAATGTTATTGTTGTTATACTTAAATTTGTAATAATGATAGTTGAGAAAACAAAAAAATAACAATGAGAGTAACAGTAACAATTACAGATAGTAACGATGAAGAGGAAGAGGATGACAATCACCATCCTTTTCATACATGCCATTATCATCATCATCCCTATTCCCCTCACTATCACAAGAGGAAAAGAAGATAACCGTAGATTCCAACCCTCTATCCCTAAGCATTACCAGCTCCTCCTCGTTAACCACATACTTCCAAAGGGTTCCGACAGCTGATTCTTCTCGTGCGAAGCCTCAGGCCATCATCCCTCGTTGTAGGTCTGAGTTCCAATCAAGATGTCAGAGCAAGTTCTTGGGAAGTATTGCTGTTCAACTTGTTTCACGCGCTGCCTGTTCCGTGGTTGCGAAGTTGCAGTCTTCTGCTCAAGTTGAATCCATATTATTGGCAAGTGGAAGGAGTTATTGATACAAAGGATGCAAGAAGGAATTTTAGAAACTTTATCTGCCATTTATCAACACGGAAGAGTGTTTTGCAAGTGCATATATATATATGCATATATATATGTATATATATATATATGCATATATATATGTATATATATGTAAATACACACACACACACACACACACACATACAAACATCTATACACAAAACAGATTTATTGAAAATGAGAGGTCTCATTTTCAATAAATCTATTTTGTGTATAGTGGATTTATCTGCCATTTATCAACTGCAAAAGGAGGAGAGTGTTTTGCAAGTCATATATATATATATATATATATATATATATATATATATATATATATATATATATATATATATATATATATATATATGCATATATATATATATATATATATATATATATATATATATATATATATATATATATATGCATATATATATATATATATATATATATATATATATATATAAATATATATATATATATATATATATATATATATATATATATATATATATATATGCATATATATATATATATATATATATATATATATATATATATATATATATATATATATATATATATATATATATATATATATATATATATATATATATATATATATATATATATATATATATATATATATATACATATATATATATATATATATATATATATATATATATATATATATATATATATATATATATATATATATATATATATATATATATTATTATTAATATATATATATATATATATATATATATATATATATATATATATATATATATATATATATATATATATATATATATATATATATATATATATATATATATATATATATATATATATATATATGACTTGCAAAACACTCTTCCCCGTAATTAAAGCCCACTATACACAAAACAGATTTATTGAAAATAAACCCTCTATAAAATAATATTTTATATATATTAGGGATTTATATATATATTATATATATATATATATATATATATATATATATATATATATATATATATATATATATATATATATATATTTATTTATATATATATATATATATATATATATAATATATATATTGCATATATGCACATGCAATATAGATAATTATATCAGTATAGGAGAGAAAAAACAGTTTTCGCTGCTATAGAT
>BOPN01002241.1:166152-168652 GCA_017312705.2 Penaeus japonicus
TGTGGGCGTGTTGATCAAATATGAAAAAAAGAAATATAGTGGTTGAGATGCTCAAATGTTGATTGTAATATATATCCTATATCCTGGCGATATTCTTCATGATCATGGATCCTTTTGAGCATATTCATGAGGATTAGAAATAGTTGTTTAATATAAAATAATAAAGATAATAATAATGATAATAATAATGATAACAATGATGATGATAATAAAAAATCAATAAATAAATAGATAAATAAATCAATAAATGAGGAAAATAGCGGACTCGCAGTTTCAAACATCTCATTCATATCACGATTGTGCACGATAAGTTTTATGCACTCATTGGTAAAAATAGCTATTGTGGACTCATGTTTTGAAAAATATCTTGCAGGTAATTTACTTTCAAATGGGGTATTGGTATTATATTTGTTTTGTGTACTAGTAGTGTATTTATAGATAAAGAACAAGAAGTGAGAAATATTGAACAAACAACAGTTCTGTGGAAGGTTGCAAGTCTTGTGGCTCTCGGTAATAACGCCGATAATAATTCCAAGCAAAATGTAATCATTTCAACAAAATTTTCTACATATACAAACTCGCGTGTTGGTGGTGCACTGCAACCTCATGCCGTGAAGATAAGACTTAATTTCCGCCCATTGATTATAAACACACGGCTGATGGTCTTCTATCATTTATCTGTATTAGGCGTCCCTCGCGCTCCTCTCGTAGTAAACACAAGCCCAGTGGGACGCGTGTCACCATGATTACAGGGCCTGGGTCTTCTTGAACAAATAGCAGCCAGCGAGGTGTATCTCCCGTGTGCGGAGCGGAATTCGAGTAATTAATTGTATTGATCCACTCCCTGTGCCTCCCTGCCCTCCCCCCCCTCCCCATCCTTCCCCTTATCCTTACCTCTCTTACTCTTGCTTCTCCTCCTCGTTCCTTCTTCTACTCTTCCTCTATTCATCTTCTCTATTTTGCTTTTCCTCCTCATATCTTCCTTCTTCTCCTCCTCCTCCATATCCACCTCCTTTCTCCCCTGTTCTCATCTTTCTCCTCCTCCTCTTCCTCCTTCTCCCTCCCTCTCCTTCTTCCGTATCCCCGCTCCCTCCTCTCTTCCTCTTATCTCATCTCCTCTCCCCCGCATCCCCTCCCCCCCCCCTTCCACAACCTTAAGCCCCTTCTGCCACCCCCTCCCCCGTGCCCTTTCTGCCCCTGATGATGGCAGTGCCGCGTGGTCCTTGGCTCTCTTGCCCCCCCCGTGTGTATGTGTCTGCCGCCTTCTGTCACCGTCGCGGGGGAGTGCCAAGTAACTACAAAGTGTTTGGTGTTTACTGTGCAAAGAACTAGCAGCTAAGATCTTGTACGAGTCACGTCCTCTTGATCTCTCTGCATATTTTCATCTTTTGCTGTTTCTTGTTGTTGTTGCAGTTATCACTATTCTTATCATTTTTTGTATTCTTCTTTTTTTTCTGTCACTCCGTAGAATAGCTTCACATAGTTCTGGACTTGGAGAGAGAGAGAGAGAGAGAGAGGGAGAGAGAGAGAGAGAGAGAGAGAGAGAGAGAGAGAGAGAGAGAGAGAGAGAGAGAGAGAGAGAGAGAGAGAGAGAGGGGGGGGGGGGGGGAGAGAGAGAGAGAGAGAGAGAGAGAGAGAGAGAGAGAGAGAGAAATGCAAATACATACACATGCATAGCTCACCCATCTTTTCCGAATATCTCCATACAACGAGTAGTGGAATTTCATCCCCTGTTCTTGATTCGTGTCCTATTTCATGCCTTTCTACCCTGAGATTGAAGAAGGAGTCATTGACACAGGAGATCGTACGAAAAGGTCATGACCTCCATTTACCTTTGGCCGGAAATGATAGTGATCCAGATGGCAGGTGAAGGTGATAAAACAAAGGGTTAATGTCAACTTTCTCGGGGCCTCGCTTTTCCTATGATGAAGCGATCATTTTCCCTTGCGCGTTCATTTTGCGTTTGATGGAATGGCCGTCTCCGTCTTGTTCAGGATCCGGGCAGAAGGGAGACCTGAAAGAAGCGGGGGCGGGGAGGGGGTGGGGTGAGTTGTATTAGATTAAGGATTTGATGTTTAATGGTGCACTCTAATTTCGTCTCCCTCTTGCTCTTTCTCTCTCTCTCTCGCACACACACACACACACACACACACAGACACACACACACACACACACACACACACACACACACACACACACACACACACACACACACACACACACACACACACACACACACACGCACACACACACATATACATATATATATATATATATATATATATATATATATATATAGAGAGAGAGAGAGAGAGAGAGAGAGAGAGAGAGAGAGAGAGAGAGAGTGAGAGAGAGAGAAAGAGAGAGAAAGAGAAAGAGAGAAATGAATAGAGATAAATACAGATGCAGATATACAGAGAGAGAAAGAGTAAAAGTAAACAGGAGGAAAGAAAAGAGAGAAAGAATATCACATACATAAGCCCGGTTTGAGAAGAAAACG